>CABFOW010003668.1:0-46057 GCA_902141385.1 Timema californicum | reverse complement strand
AATGGATACAATTCAGGATTTTGTGGATATAATGCAAATATTTCTAGTGGATACAAATCAGGATTTTTGTTAAAGTCGTTTATTTGAAAACTGTCTGAATGGCTACCATTCAGAAATGGATACAATTCAGGATTTTGTGGGTATTATGATAATGGATACAAATCAGACTTTTTATTTGTGGTGCTTGTTTAAGAAATGTCTGAATGGCTGCCATTCAGAGTGGATACAATTCAGCTCCCCCTTCTACTACATAAAAACCATGTAGATAGATTGCTTACCTAGCTAGGATATTAATGTATAATTTAAATGTAAAGTTATCAAAATTTAAATACTTCCATTAATATTTCAATAGCATTCAAAGTTTGAATTAAAGCCTTGGAAATTACAAAATACCAAGAGCAGTCAATTAATGGCTGTATCCCAAGAGTGACCCAGATACTACTTTCCACTGTGTGTAGCTATACTTTAAAGAGGTCATACCTCCAAAAGTTTGTTCAATTTAGTGTTTATATATATATATATATATATACACACACACACATTTATAACCAGCTAGATTAGGAAAACCTCATTTTAATCCACATGATATTTACTATACATGGTAAAAGATAAAGTAAAGGGGAATTAAAAAAAAGAATGTTTGATATACCAAATGATATAAAATATATCCACCATGAATCATTAGATTGGAAGTTTAATCTTAAAATGTGTTAGTTACCTTGAGGTAGGCCATGGTGAGTAGTGGCAGCAATGTGAAAGGGACTAGGTATAAGAGTGCCGGCTGGGCAGCCATGAATACTTCAGAAGACACCGTAGCTGTCAGCAGGCCCAGAAAGTACCCAATCAAAGAGCAATGAAAGTAGCTGAAAAATATATTTTTATTTCTAACATGTGTAATAATATATTGTTTTGAATTAAAAAACATGCTAGATTTTTGGTTAAAATAATGTTATTAAAAAAATATACTGTAATGATTGAAAAAAACTTTTACTTTACATCGATTACAGTTTCAAGCTAATGGCCACATTTAGTTTATATTCAAGCCATATATTTTCCACTACCGTTCTACTAGGGCTGTCATAGCTTCATATACCTTTTAATCTAACTTATGACTAGGAGAGGCACAACATCCAGTCCCACAGCTGTTAATTCATCAATGTGAAAGGGTACATCCAAATTTCAGCAATGATAAATTTATCGGCCATACCGGGAATTTAAGCCGATAGAGACCCTTAGCTAAGAAGAAAGACACACTATCGCCTGAGCTTAAACTGTCTGATAATGAGTGAAAAAAACTAATTCTTTGACGAAAATGTATGTGACAAAATAAGTTTAAATGGACAAAAAACAAAACTTATAATAATGCTCAGACTTCATAGCAATCAGGATTGAACATTAATGTGTATTAAAAGGTAAATCTTAATAAAACATTGAATATATTACAACAAAATGAACCATTTTTAACATTCAATATATTTAATAATTTATTCAGTCCTTATTTTTTAAGTGCATAAATTATGTAAAATGTTCTGAATGAGAGGAAAAATAGCAAGAATAATTTTTTTTATATCATCCATTAGTTTTGAAATTATACACTCAATTATGAAATAAATTTGATTGCTATATGATTTATTTATATTTTATTATTTAGTAAAATTTTAATGTGAAAATGTGTTTTAAATTAATTTCAAGAATATTATTTTATTTTCTTACAACATTAAGGCCTTGTGTTATTAATCTTGGGTAAAAATTAAAAAAGTTAATCATAAGTATAGATAAAAAAGAAAAGAAAATCTTACAACGGACAAATATAGTATTTAAAAACTTGATCCCAAATATTGTACATGCAGAAAAAATTTACTTAGTGACAAATAAAAAATATTTTTGTAAATAATTATTAAATATGGAGTTAATTTAACACACATGATATATATATACTATTTTGAAAAACTGTAAATTCATCACAAGAAAAAAGGGAAAAAGAGAAAAAAAACTAAGTTACACAATGAAAGCAAAATAGTAGCGTTTTAATGATAACCTCACATGCAAAATTACAAATAACAAACTTAATAATCTTACCTACAGTAATCTTAATACTCTAAAATGTAAAAAACAAAGTATGAAAAGGCAACTAAGGAATCCAAGTGGTAATCAACTTCTATAATTAGTGTTTAAATCTACTATGATGAAGAAGACAAATGTGATTCGATAATGTATTTGATTGTAGCGCTATTCTACCATTTTTTTGTTAAGTGTATGCCATGACCTCTTATTATACTTTCATTTTCACATCTATATGGGACCCTTTTTCTTGGTTTAAATCATATATTTCTCATTATTATTGTATAGATGATTGGTTTTCATACATTAATTCATTGGTTCTTTTAAGGTTTCATAATACATTTTGTAAGTCAAAACATCTCCCACATAGATAATTGCATAAGTAAGTTTAACAAATGCTAGTTACAAAACATGCAATTTATTAAATACCTAACTTGCACTTAAGGGTTGTGTGAAGCTAATATAAAATGATAAAATGGAAGCCACTAAAAATTAACATAATAGCCGGTAGTAGTAACTTTATTTGCATTAACTGTTCTCAATATTAAAAGTATCTGGTTCCAGAGTAAAAGATAAATTATATTAGTAACAAATGATATTGCTATAAGGCAATATTATTATTATTAGCACCGCGTCTTACTACCCGTTCGGGTTATACACACGCTAACGTGTAATGGTAGAGTGAGTGTGAGATGAAATGGACGACCTACAGTTTAACGTGGAATCCGAACCACGGTGGAGGCCTGGCATTCCCCACATTCACTACAAGATGTCTTGTCAGAGGTGAAGGAAGGGTTTGGTAATCAGATGAATCTTTGCCGGGACCGAGGATTGAACCCCGGCCGCTAGCATAGAAGTCCGACACCTTACCCCTAGACCGCCAGGTCACCAGTTTTGATAGAAATAATTTAAATTGGTAAAATCCTATTGAAACTGTGGTCTTATATTAAAGTAAAAAGAAAAGACTGAATTGAAAACAAAATTCCAGGAAATTGATAAGAACTTTTGATCCAGTTTTTTTAGACAGTGGGTTTCACTTAAATAATTTTTTTTAAATTTTGTGATAGGTTTTTAACAGAAATTAAAATTTCAAAAAAGCATGGAGAATGTTTAACTGGTCAGTGTAGAGATTATATTTCTTTAAATTAAAACATTTTTATTAGGAAGGGTAAAATAAGGGGTGATTAATACAGAGTCATATTTTGATTTTTTCATAATTCCTATTATTGTAAAAAGTAGTTCTCATTTTATAATAAAGAGGGCCTACTTTTTTGTTTGTGAGATGGTTAGTTTTTTTAGCCCAAAGTATGGGATCCTTGTTGTGCGACATCTAGTGACCGTTCCGAGACTGAGAGCACCCCTTGGAAGGGAGGCGGAGCGATCTAGCGGCAAGCGCACATACCATGCCACCCCTATCCCCTTGAGCCCCCTCCCCGCAGTCCACTAGACGGGTCACGATCCTCCCCGTGAAACACAGCATACCAGTCCGCTAGTTCTAAACAAGCTAAGAGATCGCGCCAAGACAAAGGCTCGATTAAGCCAAAGACCTTACCAAAAAAAGGACAACAAAAAGCTATTCAATGTAAAAATGTGTAAAAATAATGTAGTAGCTTTAGTACGAGTAATTAATTATAAGAGGGTTAATATATACATGTTAGCATAAATTTAGAGAATAAGACTGAGGAGGAGGGTTGGGCCCAACCTCCTCTAGCTGATGAATATTGTCAATGTATGGAGATAAGGAAAAAAATAGAAATAAACAGCATTAGATCTCATCCCAACCCTCTCGGGGCTTTGGGAAGCCATCTATTGGTCTTGTTTAATTTTTTGAAAACAACCCTTCCGATCTTCCTTGCGCTCAGAACCATTCGGGCTGCCAACTCCTACCCCACCCGTTCAGCGGTCAAGAACCATTCGGGCTGCCAACTCCTTCTCGACTTTCCACTCACTCCTCATGACCCCCCTTCCAGGCCTTTGCAGTACCGCCGTAGTAAGGGAGAACTACGCCGCGGATCCAGAGCAGAACATTACAATATTTTTAAAGCCTTTCTCACCCCTGCCCCATTCCAATAGCCATCCGCCTCACCCCCCAACGTTTCCCCGCAACTCCTCTCAACGCAACCCGCCTATCAGTTACCTCCACCATATCATTTGTCCAACTACCACTCTCTGACCCTCTCGGATCCAAGAAGAACGCATTTCAAATGCCTCTCAAGTAGAAAACTACAGCAGCGACTTCTCGACCTGGGCCTGGACGACGCACCTCCCAATTCCCTGAACCAAGAAGCAAGCATAGAAAAACATCCTAAACAATTCCACTGTCAGCTGAAAGCTTAGGCAGAAGTGAAAAGGCTTCCATAAGAAAATTAGGAGTGCGGTAGTCTCCTGTTGCTTTCCTCACTGAGCCAGAAGGTATTATTGCATATCAGTCTGCCAAGCCCACTGAAATTCATACATCAACTGACCCTAAAAAAGACACCTTCACTCCATTCAGTGCATGGACTGACTTTATACTGAATGTTATTTCTAGTCTCGTTCATACCTCTGCCACTTAGATTATACAACATTAAATTTACTAAAATAGCACAACAGTAATGAATGATAATATTATTTCATGACTCCCTTTAAATTTCCTCTAGGTTTAACACCCCTTAAATATTATTTAAGTTTGAAACCACTTAAATGTTCTCCAGGCTTGGCCCCCCCTTAAATGTTTTCAAGGTTTGAAACCTTTTAAATGTTTTCTAGGTTTGAAGCCTTTTAAATGTTCTCTAGGTTTGAAACCTTTTAAATGTTCTCTAGGTTTGAAACCTTTTAAATATTTCTAGGTTTGAAACCCTTTAAATGTTTTCTAGGTTTGAAACCCTTTAAATGTTTTCTAGGTTTGAAACCTTTTAAATGTTTACTAGGTTTAAAACCTTTTAAATGTTTACTAGGTTTAAAACCTTTTAAATGTTTTCTAGGTTTGAAACCTTTTAAATGTTTACTATGTTTGAAACCTTTTAAATGTTTACTAGGTTTGAAACCTTTTAAATGTTTTCTAGGTTTGAAACCCTTTAAATGTTTACTAGGTTTGAAACCCCTAAAATGTTTTCTAGGTTTGAAACCTTTTAAATGTTTACTATGTTTGAAACCTTTTAAATGTTTACTAGGTTTGAAACCTTTTAAATGTTTACTAGGTTTAAAACCTTTTAAATGTTTACTAGGTTTAAAACCTTTTAAATGTTTACTAGGTTTAAAACCTTTTAAATGTTTTCTAGGTTTGAAACCTTTTAAATGTTTACTATGTTTGAAACCTTTTAAATGTTTACTAGGTTTGAAACCTTTTAAATGTTTTCTAGGTTTGAAACCCTTAAAATGTTTAATAGGTTTGAAACCCTTTAAATGTTTACTAGGTTTGAAACCCCTAAAATGTTTACTAGTTTTGAAACCCCTAAAATGTTTTCTAGGTTTGAAACCTTTTAAATGGTATAGAGGTTTGACACCCCTTAAATTTTCTCAAGGTTTGAAACCCCGTAAATGTTCTCTTGACTTGACACTCTTGACTTGACACACCTTGTAATCTCTATTTTGTCTGGGTCACCTCCCTGTCCGGCTAACAACAGACTAACAGGCGCACTCAAATGGTTGAGCTTGCAATATTACCCTCCCCCTTGCCCCTTCAATTTCACGTGCCTGGAAATATGGTATATGGTAGAGTAGATATTTTTACCCTTCTCTAAATGTTTAATTGTAAGCATTTTCCCTTGTAGAACAAGCACGAGTCATGTGGCTTCCAACTGTTTGTTTCTCCAATAGCCTCTATAAGACCCCCTCCACCTTCTTCCAGACCTTGGGCAGGCCACAACCTCTTGCATTATGCTAACATCGGTATTCTCCCTCCCCCCTCATATTGAACAATGGACAAGGTATTTTTAATTCTTTACCAGATTATCTGGCTACCTGCTTGTCTCGCGCATAAACATAATGGTCTGGACCGGACTTTCAAGAGCTGTATGACAACTATTTGATCTTAGATCTTGCTATTAGGAATTTTGAATCGAATATTCGTTCGTTAATTATTCGAAATTTCGAATATTTGCACACCCCTAGTTTTTTGAGGGGGGAAGCCTTCGTCCCATAGAAGTTTGCGAGAGCAATACTTAAAATTAATTACATTTTCTTTGTCAGTCTCTTCTGTTTTCAGTTTGACCGATTCATTTATTATGCTCACCACCAGGCACACAGTCTTCTATTTAGATTGTTTTTAAATACAAAATTATTGAATTCTTCCTTCCTACAATTGAGCCTCTTTTGTAATTCCCCTTCTAAAAACTTGTGTTTGCCGTCTATAAAAAATGTATCTGAGAAGGGAAAGGTGAAATTATATTTATGTAATCTCAAGGATATCAGATAATTCTTCTTATTTCCAAACAAAGCCCAGACTGTTACGCTGCTAAGGACATAATTCTTCTGAGCCGTTAACATTAACAAAGCTATTAACTTATATAAAAAAAGCATTAAATTGTGAAATAATTAAGGTATCTGCTAATTTCTATGATCATCTTTAAACTAGTACTACCCTTAATAAAAGGAATTAGAAACCAAATTGTTTAATTAGTTATTTTAAGGGCAATGGCTTGCAATAACATATGAAGTAGATAATTATGCCTGACCTAATTTTGCCAAGGTGCTTTGGTGGCGGGAGACCAGTCTCTCCCAAGAGTAGCATCTGGGACTTTTTGTATGCATCATAGCGAAGAACAAAACAAAGAAGCAGGCCTGGCATAACAATGTCACCCAATCCCAGCATAGAGAAGTGACCTGAGTTGTGAATGCTGGGGAAAACCAGCTTGCCTGGCAAAGATAGTTTAGGAGCCTCCTTTACTACTCCACCAAGGTGTAGCTTACGGGCCATTAGACCTACTGGATTCTCTGCTGGTCGGGTAGCTACCTAAAACAAGGTCAAAGATGTGCAAGAAAACATTATTATACTGGTAGACCTTATCTAGTGTGAAGTGATAGATAAAATAGTCTTGCATGCAATTACATAAGTAGTAGCATTTATGCACCTTTAGTTTTTGAAAAATTATTTATAAAAGCACATAAATGAGAAAAGTTGAACCAAAACAGTATTTAAAAAATCAAATCAAAGAAATTTTTATATTAATATGATTCTTAACAAAAAGTAAAAATGTTAATACTACAATAATAAAATAAGCTATACCTATTTTTGACAAATTAAGGGCCGGTATTATGACTCCTGGATAAATATTAATCTGATGGGTAAATATTTATATCTGGCGGATAAGTTAAAAGTGCATCTTATGACTACCAGATAACATTTATCTGCCAAATAAAATTAATTTATCCATCATATTTTTATCAGGAGGTTTAAGTACTTGATAACTTTTATATGAAAGTTAAAATGGTTGTTGCCATAGTGACGCGTTGTTTTTAATGAGATTTCGGCTATCAGCATCTGTTTTTAGGTTAAAATCTTGGTTCACGTGTTTAGTAAGCACAGGCTCGGGCTCAAACTATATAAAGTTAGAACATTTAATTCACATTTTTATATAAACTGACAAGCTATTTTTAGTTATATTTATATAATAACAAATTATCAAACTGTGGGTACAATAAATGAAATTTTGTTAACGATGTACCCAACTATTGCCCACATTTTGGCGGACACCAGAATTAGTACTTGCAAGATAACGTAAATTCTGCGCCCACGTGACGCCATCTGTTTCCTCGCACTCGTTTAGCCGCTATTATTTAGCAAATGTTGAGCACTGTCACCACTCGCTAGTTGTAGCGCTATCAGCAGGTCTTATACGCATGCGCGCACCAGCAAAAACAGTACCATCCTTTCGTTTTCTGAATAAAAATATATTTATCCTAAAAATAGCTATCTGGTCGATAAATTCAGTTCATAAGACATGTTAAACATTAAAGTGGCTGATAACCTTTATCTGGTAGATAACTTTAACCTCCCAATAGCTGTATCTATCCGGTAGTCATAAGACTTTCCCCAACTCTAATAATAAAGAAAGTATGAACTTTTAGAAATGTACTCTTCATTTATAATTTTTATCGGTTAGTAGAAGAATTAGTAAAAAGTTTTCGTTTAGCTTTTATATGTTGATAGCAAATGGAAAATTAAAATTGTACTTTTAGTCATTTATGAAACAAGTGGAGAAAATATGAGGAAATTTTGACTAATACAAACCAATCTTGTATAAAAAATGAAGCTAGCTACAAAGTTAAAAAGAAAGAGTTTCTTGTATATAAACTTATCAAAATACATAATTACTTCAACTAAACAACTAAACTTAACTAGTTTATGCAGACACCAAACATAAGTTCACCATTCAACTCTATCTGGAGACACCTCCTTACTCCTAGCTTGACAATAACAATAGTGATGTATTCTCTGGGAATGCTATATATGCGCAGCACACCCATTGTTATATGATTTTTTTATATCAAGTTTTGGCTGTGAAAATTGTGTAAATATTAATGTTTAATTGTATATAAATGTATATGTATAATGTATTAATTTGAAAATTAATATTTGTTCATATTCCAAAAATAGAGTGTTTTGAGTAATTCTTCTTCCAAAAAGCTTTACCATATTATGAACTCCAGGATCAGCTGTTTAAAAATAGCATGTCAAGCTAAAGAGTTTATAATGGTCCATGGGGTTTCATACAACACACCAGTTTCCTCTCGCCATAAAAAAACTAATTAACTCTTGTTTTTGGTAAATACATATATTGTATGGGCTCGAATATAGTGCAAAGTTTTTCTACTAAAATTGTCCTTCCAAAAGCTATACTCATATTATATATGCACAGCTTAACATTTTCCACTAAAATAATTAAATTCCTACATAGTTTTATTTTGTAGCATGTTGTAACTTTACCAGAAGGCCAGTAGGAATCGTTATGTGCGTATAATAATAACTTCATGGTCAAAACAAAGAAAAAAAGACTGATAATTCCCACCCTTCAGTGTCAATGATCTGGTATATTAGTAGGTCAGTGTTAGTTGGTGGTAAAATGTGTGCTGTGTTAATAATATTTTTAAAAAAATCCACGAAAAACCTCCAAATGAGTAATAGTGTTGAAAAAAGGGGCTTCTCCTGTTGTCTCAAGTAAACAAGGGAATGCAAAGAGGCTACAATATGAATGTTAAATTAAGAGCAATAAGCAGGAAGCAGAAAACATATAACATGTAGGCTAGTGAAGTTTAGTGTTTCCGAGGCTAATATATATCTGGAGAAAAACTGAAGAAAAGTTTAGGAGTACCTGCACATCAAGTAAAGAATTAAGAGGCCTAATAAATATGTGTCAATTTTTTAAAGTTTTTATCTCGAGGTATATTTGAGACATTTTATTTTTCATGTAGAACATCTTTAATATATTAGGGTCATATTCATGTATATGTGATAGATTTTAAGGTAGTATTATGTGCAAGGCCATACTATATGCAGGCTAATATGGTAATATTAGTAAAATAATGTGTGCTACAATCTTTAAATTATACAATTCTTTAATAAATATTAATTTGCGACTATTCATTCTAGGCACATGCATCATCATTACTTTGGCTAAAATATTAATAACCCTTTTAGGGTATACACAGGTAAAAAGGCAACAAATTTATAAATTGCTGCTGGTATAAAATGAAGCTTTTGCGACAAAGATTTACAAATTAATAGTAAGTAATAATAAATACAAGAACATTAAGAATGTTAGTTAAGTTTAGAAAAATTAGTCCAATCAAATTTGAATTGGACAACTATCTCTATATGAGAAAAAAATTAAAAAACCCTTTTAAAACTTCATAAAAAAAAATGTTTGGTCCATTGCTCCAGGTAGCTTTTATAATTTGAGATTCAAGTAGTCAATATAACCTTTAAGAATAAAAAAAAACTTATTCTTGATATGCACACTAACAATATATATAGTTAAGCACATAACTTTTTCAAACATGGGGAACCTTTAACCTCAAAAATCTTTATATCTAATTATTTTTAGTATCACAAGATATTCCTAATGCATCATATAAAGTATAATATTAAATTCTTCAAGACACTTAAAAGTTTATAATTTCTATTTTGACAAGTTTTTCATTGTTGTTGTGATAAACTCAAGTGTATATGAACCCTAAATAGAGACCTATATTTGTAAAAAATGTTTAGTGCTTATCATATTTTAATTAGAAAATATTGGCAAAGAAAACAAAACCTTATCAAACATTTTTGTGTATAGCATAGAGACATATGAACTCTGTTTAGGTGGATTATTTGAGTGATAAACAAGTTAGGTACTAGGCTTCCAAACTCCTGTTTCTTTCTAATCCAAACCTAACTATAATTTCAGGTTGGCTTTCTTTCCTATTTTTAAAAGATTTTAAAATATAAATACTAAATATAAAAATAAACATACCTTGACCATAACATTTGTGTTGAATATGTATGATGAAAAGAACACCCAAAAGACATCATAAATGAGAAGTCCTGTGAGAAGTAATGTCGAAACTTTGAGACTTGGCAGCCTCACAAATGCAATGAATGCCACACAGAGACCCATTCCCATTGCTAAAATATAAGAAGTGAAGCATCCTTAGGAAATTACATGTGTTAATTAAATAACATCCGAGACAAAACAATAATGTTGGCTGAATGAACTACAATTTATTCCTTGATAAGTAGTCTCAATGAAAAGATCTTACAAAAATAACCTACCCATTCTATCTGAGAGCAATTGACTATAATGGGCATACATGATTCAAAGTAAATGAAATAATAAGAATGCTATATCTAAACGGAACATAAGGCCATTTAAAATTAACCTTGTCCTACTAACTAATATGTGTGAAGCTAATGCTCTAGATCTTGGTCATCCGACCTTATTTGACCTCTGCTCTCCTGGTGTATGGAGAAATTCATTTCTGAGGTGGGGATACAATTGAGGCGAATTCCAGTATCCCTATATGAAAGGTTGATGATACATGAGAATGATAATTGTGTTTAGAGTTTAACGTGGGTTCCGAGCCACGGTGGGGGCCTGGCACTCCACACATTCACAAAGCGTGAAAGCACACACTTTGCCATAGGTGGAGGAAGGGGTTGGTAATCAGATAAAACTGTATCAGGGCCAAGGTTTGAACCCCAGACCCCTAACACAGGAGTTTGACATCTTACCCCTAGACCGCAAGGTCCCCACCCCTCTACTAACTAATATAACTTTGGAAATAATCTTAGGGATATAGCAAAATTGGCCTAGAAAATATTTTTACTATACATAACTTGGCTTGAAATTAATTTTGGATAAATCAATTCAAAGGCATTAATTTCACCAAAGATTGGTTGGCCTAAAATCACATAACCCAAAAAATAGTTTCACAAAAGTAAGTTGGCCAAACAAATTATTTGGCCACCACTTTAAGCCTGCCAACAAACACTTAGGTTAGAGCCTTTGAATATAAACAAGGGTGTTAGTAGTATATCTGCTGAACAGCAGACCAATTAAATGCTGTTATCTTTACCACTTCCAAAAATATTGGTGGAAGATTTATTGCTATTAGCTGTCGCGATTATTTGACTAAGCTGATGGTTTGTTTCATCTACATTCCACATCTTGGTTGGTCTTATTTCTTCTAACTATGAAATGGGTAAATCATAAAAGCTATAATTATTATATAAATTAAGCTGATGTGCATTGACTATTGTTTGCCACAAACTTTTACGGTTATACACTAGATAATTATTAAAGGAAGCCATTATAGTTTTAAATTAAATATTAATATTTCTACTAAATTCATAATTAATAATAATAATAATTATTATTATTTAATACCATTTTGTATAATGACTTACCATCCATGAGCAACCAATGGCCGGTGAGAACCCAGATACACACAATGAAAACAGCCAATGAGAAAGAAAGTAGTTCTGCACCAGTGAATCGCCCACACACACCAAATGAAATCCTACACATAGAAATAGATTAGTTTGTACTTTTAAATTACAAACACAATAGTTATATATTTGCAGTATATCGTAATGATCCGAATATGCAAAAACTTAGCAAATTTGACCAAGTTTTACTAGGCCCTTTGAATGCTTTTCTTGATGCGTGGGCACTCTTTAAAAAATGCCTCTATCTTAAGTCTTTCTTATGTTGTGTGATCTTCTATAATGCATTGTTTGGAATAAGTGAATACAGCCACCAATACTTTTCAAGCATATTTTACAATGTGCTAGTGAAATTATCGATCACCTAGCAACTAGATAATCCTCGAACGAGCAAGCTGGTATATAAAGTATCTCATTTTTATACTTATTAGTGTGGTAAAACTGGCAAGTACATGAGAAGTGTGTTTGTTATTCTATTCTTTAAATTCCTTCATAGTTACCTTGACGGTTAGCTGGTTAAGCTGGAATAAAACTAATTTTATCATGGGTTTGGAAATTAAAGTTATTTAAAACATACTAGTTCTTACAGCATGAAGTACCCCACGAAAAGCAAGTTCTTTTTCATCAAATTGATTTTGGAACAATTATTTGATTATTTAGTCCATCTAAGTCCATCTATTCATTTAATCTTCGTTTTGTTTACCTATTGTAGCTAAGATGCTGGGTTTGATTCATTGTGGAGCCATAAAGTTATCATTAGTGAATGTATAGTCATAGGTGTGTTTTGTATGTCTTAAAAATAAGTTAGTTCATTGTCATGTACTTAAATAAAAAAGTGGATTTAGAAAGTACATGATCTCATAAAGCCAAAAAATACCCTATTTGGGTAATGTCACTGAAGAAGTTAGTAAAATATTTCAGGAATTTTCAGATGAGGACCATGCGGCCAAGGAGGAGGATTTTTCATATGGAGTGACAAAAGACAGGTGAGGAGGCAGTTTGGTTATCATGTGCAAAAATTGACTCAAAGATTTCTTGTGATGTACAACAATGTTATGACTGACAAAAGAGCGAACAGTAAGGAAAATAATCCGGCCACAATAGAAATGTTTTCATTCAATAATTAGTATGATTAACAATGTGAGAAAAGTGTATTTTACAATTAGCTTGGTGTGGAGACATAAATAATAAATATAGTACTAATTTTGGAACAATTCAGGAATACAATAGCACCATCTTGATTAATAATAAAGCCATTTTATTCACTGTATGGAAATAAAGTTAAAAAAAAACACCACTATGTGCTCACCATAGTAAGCTAGTAGCCTAATGTTGGTGTATAAATTGTTGTGTATCCAGAAGTAGTGCTACTGTTTTATGGACTTGTGCCCTGATTCTTTTAATGAATACCAATTTGACTCATATTGATGTAAATAATAACATTGCTCTCAGTATAATATATCATTGCTTTTTGAGAAAAATAACACCACTTTCCCCCTAAAAATAACTTCACCTTTTTCATGTCTAACTTTAATCTGTGTTTGTATTTGTATTATTTCCAGTTAGCAAAATAGTAACCTAACAGTAAAAATTGTGTAATATTCTTTATTAATATCCCTTTTAGAAAAACCTTAAATTGTAATGCCCTCAACTTAGTGTTACTAGTTTCCACTTGTATTGTGTTCACTATTATGGCATTTGTAATTCGAAAGCTTGATAGTAGTGTAAGGCAACTGTATCTCGAGTATTTAGTAACCAGCAGTCTAAAAAGCACAGATTCACTTAGTCCACGCTTAATGCTGATTGCAGCCTGCCTGCTGTTATAGCTACTATTCGGCAGTTTTAAACTTTGTTGGGAACCACGTAGCTTTGTCCCTATTGGTTGATGGACTGAAGTGGGAGGTAAGATCAAAATGGCAACCAGCTCAGAATACAGTAGCTCTTGGACAGTTTATCAAGGGGATTGCTCTGTTGAATAATGAGTGCAGTAAGTGTTGCCGTGTGTTGAAACCCGTTCTTGAGGAATAAGTGAGTAGCTTGGACTTAGTCAAACTTAAGACATCCTCAAACTATCAACAACCATGCCTACCTTAACTTTCAGACATGTTCAACCATGTTAACTTGTCCTAATATTGACCATAGCCAAGATATCTAACAGTTTTAACTTGTCCTAATATTGACCATAACCAAGATATCTAACAGTTTAACTAGTTATTTATTCCCAACCTCCTATGCCAATTCCTCAACTTCCAACTCCCAAGCCATTCTGAAATGAATCTTAGGGAAGGAGGGGTGGGGTTGACACACTACGTTATAAATTATGGCACTTTATTTTTACTAACACAACAATATATATGAACTATTAATTTATTTTATTTCATTTAATGGAATGTTTTAAAATTTATTCTAACTAAAACAAAACGTACGAAACTAATTATTTCATTTTTACTTGTATCTGTGAAAAATGACTTGTATTAAGTACTTGCATGTGTTAAATATGCTATTGTGCTCGCACAAGGGTTATGGTCAAATAATGTGTATGCAAAAAGTGGATTTGTCAAAACTACTTGGTACATTTTACCTATTTTATCATTATTATTTTCTAAACCAATTGTTCTAGAGCAGGGATTGGCCATGTTTTTGGGTCCCGATTGACTCATGGGCTTATCAACAGTCCCACAGTCACCCATTGTTTCTCCACTCATTTTTGGTCTAAGGCTTACATCTTATATTTATTCCTTATAAATTTAATAATTCCTCAAATTTCACCACTTTTATATAAAAATTATAGAATAAATAAAATGTATTTATATTAAATTAATAATTTTCTTGTAACATTAATAGTTATAACCGATCAAGGTAACTTTGGTCTCAGTCAAATATTATTAGAAGGTACTCGTACTTGATATATTCTTCTAGTTTTCTTATGCAATCAACTGTAAATTAAGAATCAAATTGCAAAAGCTATTATTTATGCTTTTAGTGAAGATTACTCCATTTAGATATCATATTCTGAAAATTGAAAAGTGGCTGCTAAACACAGGAATCGAATCCGGGACCTTTGGCTTAGTATGTCAATGCTCTAAACCACTGAAATGGGCAAGCGATGATTCCTGGATAGCTCAGTGGTTATAGCATTGGCATACTAAGCCAAAGGTCCCGGGTACGATTCCTGTGTCCAGCGGTCATTTTTCAATTTTCATAATATGAACTGTAAATTAGCCTAAGATCGACCTAGTGCCGACTCTTGTTCCAAAGGTATGTTGAGTGAGGATGTCTTTATAAACATGTGTCACAAACAAAAACATGTTACCGCCGCCTTAAAAACTAAAATCCAGTTAAAAATAACATTAACACTATTAAATAATATAATAAATTTAGACAAAACATTTTAAAATAGGGTTTTTAGTATACTTGTATTATCTGAAGACATAAACTAGTGCGAGAGCAAGTATATTCATAAAAAAAGTTTTACAATACAAACATGTTTCTACTCACTTGTTACCATCAGAACAAGGCCTGATGACATATTGACACATTGGAAGTAGTAGGAAAGCCAATGCAACTGTGGCTATTACTGTGAACAAAAACTTTTTTTTAAAACATCTATAACTACTCAACAACGATAGTGAACAGTGAAAAGATTAATAGACGGGCAAGAATTACACACTTAACAGAAAGTTGTAGGACTTAAAATTTACAAATAAATAATAATAATAGTAATAATACTAAGCACTGTATCTTACTAACTGATCGAGTTATAAGCGTAAGTACTAATTAAACTAATGGTTAGGAATTGGGAAGGTTGAATATAGAGGAAGTGAACCCACATTTGCGTGGAGAGAGAGAGAGTGGAGAGCCATTTAAGAAAAACCGCCCCAAGTTCATCCGAGCTAGATTCGAACCTCAATATCCCTGTCCTCGGCAGTCTAGCTCTACACAAAGCTAGTGTGTTAGATAACTACGCTCCCGAGGTGAGTGTTTAAAAATAAAAACACAAAAAAACACATTAAATGTTCAGAGTACATGAAGTATCCTTCAGCAGAAGAGAATAAACCACTAGGTCTGCTAAGGCAGCATGACAAGAAGCGTATAACCCGAACGGATAGTAAGACGCGGTGCTAAATAAATTATAAACAGCATAACAAGAGGTATATCACGGTTACTTAGATTCTGTTGTTGTATGTCTCTTAATTAAAAATTAAAATATATTTTAGGATCGGATTCTGCGGTTGCCTGTTCAAACTTGTTTCTTGATTTTTATAAGATGGATATAATGTTGTATTCATATTATATTTATATTATTTGTTATTATTGTTTATATATAAACAACTGACTGGGGTGATTAGGCCTATTTGGAAGAAAAGGAGAGATCTAAGGTTGAGACCAGGGGTGTACCTGGATTTGGTTACTGTAGCTATCTGAATCCAAGACGAGTTTTTTCCCCAAATGTGTGCTCCAAAGTCTAGAGGTCATCTTAAAATCGCAGACAAAGGAATAGGTTAGGCCTACATCAAAATGTAACATTTTACATCTTTATTTATTATTAATACAATAGTGCAGGGCTACCTTTTATAGATATTTTATCCATTTTCATGGATTTTAAAGATATAACACAGATCACAGGATATTTGGTTATTTCACAGATTTTTAGGCTATTTTTTAGGTTATCGTTAAAAATAAATACCTAGTTATGGCCCGATATAATACTTGATAGCCATAGTATCAACTGGTACTAAACACTAAAAATCTCGATACCACTCTTTAGTATTCAACACGGTTACCTTCCCAAATGAGTTGAGGCTAATGATGGGCATAATCAAATTGAATTTTATTTATTTTCTTTGTGCTGTTTTTGATTACTTTTCCAATTACTTCACTACGATATTAAAAATCCATCCATTCATAATAATAAAAATGTAAGTGAAAACAAATAATGAATTATCAAATTGTTACGTATTTAAGTCTTACAACTTTACCTACATAGCTAGCATTTGTCAAGTAGGATATTATGAGAAAACTTGAATCGATTTCAAACAAAGAATCAACCATATGTAGAGTTTACTAGACAATTTTAGTGATGCCAAACTTGAGTTTTACTTCGTGAAACTCCACAAAATATCTAACTTTTGAATAATATCAAGTAAATTATTAACTTTGATTAGATGTTCCTAGATCATCGGTTTTGAAATAAGAATAAAGATGCTTGTTTAGTTATCACTAATTTTTTACACTTTGTTGTTATGGCGGCTGACTTTTAAGGTAATTCATAGCAGACGTGTTTATCGGTTAAATTTTTAGTAACATGTGAAATATGTTTACCTTTTCTTTATAAAAGCAACAGTTTGTTGTATTTTGTCCTTTGATTTCTTCCTATATCTCTACACTTTATATTATTTTATTTTCTGTATATCATTGTGAAAGTGTCCCATTTTAGAAGCTGAGTCCAATGTTCGTATCTAGGGGGAGTAGGGTATGTATGAAACTCAGATTTTCACTAAAGCTTATCATTTGTCATAATAAAAACTAACTTCTCATTTTTTTTATGAAACTTTTTCAAAATCAACCTTCCTATGCAAAAGTAATATTTGTGTCAAAAAATAAATTCCTTTGCAATTCTGCAAACCTATTTGGATTTTAGGTCAACATAGGGGTTTTATTTTGTAAGTAAAAAATCATTTGTTAATGATAAAATAAATACTACTTACAAAAAATCTATCCAGAACCACTGAAAAACTGTGGGTCGTCTTAGATTCAGTGTAATCTTATATTCGGGTATATATTGGCGAGGAAGATCCCACCTACAAATCTGGGAAGCATTGCAACTAATGGGGAGGGCTTGTATGACTAATACTATAGCATGAGTCAAAATTTGACTTATGAGTTTGGGCATGAAGTGCTACAGGTTTGTCAGGCTTGTTATGGTTGGTATAAAAACCGTGAAAATACATTTGTTGTCTCAGTTTTCCTGTGGTGAGGCTAATGTATCCAGAAATTCAGTAGTAGTGTTATTATTATTATTATTATTATTATTATTAGCACCGCGTCTTACTACCCGTTCGGGTTATACGCACTTACGCTAATGTGTAAAAGGTAGGGTGATTGTGAGATGAAATGGAGGACCTACAGTTTAACGTGGAATCCGAACCACGGTGGAGACCTGGCATTCCTCACATTCACAAGATGTCTTGTCAGAGGTGAAGGAAGGGTTTGGTAATCAGATAAATCTTTGCCGGGACAGTAGTAGTGTTGTAACTGATATATAAAAGATTTTCTGTGGAGCATTCTTGGCGGCCTTTTATGGGGTATTCCATTTGTGTGAGTCTGCTGTTGAATGAGGAGGGAGGTTGGTTAATTTTGCAGGTAGTGCATTTTGGTTTGTTTCATGGGTAGGAACTTTGTTTATTCTTGTTTGTGACCAAGTACGGAAATTTAAAGTGAACCTAAATGATGTGGAGATTTGGGAGGCGTTTGAATATAATTTTTGGAGCATTGTTGAGAAGATTTTGTGTGAGAGGTGTTGAGGTTAGGATATTGTAGTCTTGTGTTTAGGATAAATTTGAGTTTTTCTAGTCCTTGATAATATTTGGTGGTGAGTGGTATGTCAGTGGAAGGTTGTTTCTCGATAGACTCTTCATTGGATAGGGCTCTGTTTATTTACATGTTGACTGTGTTTAGGGTATACTCTGGCTGTGAAATCTTTGAAGAGATGTTGACATTGCTTGTTAGGGTCATCTGACTCAGAACACATATGTTTTAAACTAGTAAGTAGGATGGAGGGTAAAGAGCGTTTTACATGAAAAGGATGGTTGCTTTGTAAATGGAGGTACTGTTGATGGTTGGTGGCTTTGATGTGGACTTTGATGTTTGTGTTTTCCTCATTAAGGTTCATTTCCATATACAAGAATATAGCATGGTGTTGTGAAATGTTCAAGGTGAATCTATGAGTGCTATTGTTATCCAACCTGTTCAGGCACTTCATTAAATTAAGTTTCAGAATCTGTCCAAATCATGAAGATCAATCAAACTCACCCAACAAAGTGGTTGTAAGGGTTTGGATTGCAAAAAATTTGTTTCTAGTTTGCCCATAAAGAGGTTAGTAAAGGAATGGGCCATACATTTACCCATTGCCATCGCTCGGATTTGAAGATAAGAGTCTGTCCATGACATGGAAATTGTTCTTTTTAAGTATGAGGTGAGCAGATTCTAATAGAAAGGTGGTGGATGGCTTAGACATGTTGGTCATTTGTTCAAAAAAATGTTACATGGGAGAAAATCCTTGGATATGGGATATGTTGGTGTAAAGCAAATTTAAGGTGATCAATTACACATCAATGGGGATTCCGTTATTACATCCTTCAAAAGAACAATTTGGTGATCAGCAATGGCTCAGCTGTATACTATCTTAAAATCTATGAAAGGGGCTTCTTGCAACTTACTTGCTGTACAGATGGCAAACAGCATTTGCATGGAGTCAAAGAAGAAGAACATGACGAGGAGTGATATCGAGGCTCCTAAAGGCAGGCATAATGCCTGCATCGTGTCCAATGTTTGGACATCTGGAAAACACCACATCACTACACATCATTGACTTGCCAATATGATATATTCTAATTTGTAATACATATAATATATATTAAGCAAAGATGTTTTAGAATGGGCATATTCATCTTAAATTAACACTATTTACTTTCAATAAATGGGCCTATGTACTTTTTTAAATAAAATAGGTTTAAATTGATAATTAAAATGTCTCCATAATTTCTTAAGCACTAACAAATTCCAAATATGCAAAAATTACTAAAATTCTACAAGTCCATGTGAATGACTTGAATATTATAAAATGTGCATTGTTATTTTATAAGGATCAATATAAAAATAGTTATTTATATATACTACTAAGGTATTTTCAATATAAGCTGCTTGAAATCAGTTATTCTGTATTTGTACTATTCTCTAATGTATAACTATTCTAACTGTAGGTTTTTATTTAAGAAAATTTTCACTAGAATTGAATGTCACAAACATTAATTTAAAATAAAAATACCAATTAATATTCAAATTAAATAAATATTAGTGATCGGGTCTTTTTTATAATAAAAAGAAAATGGACTTTTTTTTATCCTTTAGGCAAACTATACCTTAAATATTTAAGCATTTTATTTTCACATGATATTTACAATATTTTTTTTATATTGATGAAAAGTACATTTTTAAATGAGACAACTTACTTTTCCCCTCAATAAAAAATCTTAACTTCCAACATATTTGGAGACATTTAAAAAAATATGTTCTCAAAACTATAAGATAATTATAGAATTAATAGAGAACCACATTTTGTTAAAATTAGGGTAATAGGATACGTTCAACTTTACTAAAAATATATTTTAGCTACAGCCAAATGTCTGACGGTGTATTGAAAATAAAATTTAATTTTGATTAAAAATTATTTAAAAATTAAGGCTATAAAATTATTTGTAGTTCATGTTCAAACGGAAGGTCTATTAACAACTTAATAGAGGGATGGGCAAGCTATGGCCTGTCAATTGTGTTTAATCCAGCATACGAGATAATTGATTTAGTGAAGTAGGTTTTTTTTAAATACAATAATACTGGATTTTTTAATAAAACCATACCAAAATCAACATTTCCAAATTTTGTAAATCAAGCACAATTATATTTAGCAATGTTTTCATCCTCATATTTATGTGAAAACTACTGTTTTCAACCATGAAACTCAGGAAAAGTGTCTAAGAAACTGACTTGGGGTCGTCCATAAACCACATAAAGCTTGGGAGGGAGGGAGGGGGGGAAAGAGTGAGCTATAATGTTTACATGCTATTACATGGGGAGAGGATGGAGTGCATCAAAGTGTTATGTAACACAGATCTTATACTTAAATTATAATGTTCAAAAATAATGTTAATGTTCATGTTTTCACCTCTGATAAACATACTTACAGATAACTTTTGAATATCTGTAGCATTGAAAATGAAAGTTTTTGTTTATTAATATCTCGAATGCGCTTAGGTGA
The DNA here is from genome assembly GCA_902141385.1 of Timema californicum. Lineage (NCBI taxonomy): Eukaryota > Metazoa > Arthropoda > Insecta > Phasmatodea > Timematidae > Timema > Timema californicum. Next base: position 25,055 of record CABFOW010003668.1, on the reverse strand, counting down.
AGACTACGAATGCCAAGCACATTTAAAAACACATATTTTCATGTACATGACAGTGTCATGTTTATACTGATGACACTTGTTTAGATTTGTCCATCAACTGACCCCCTCACGTGCTTTTAGTTGGATAACAGCTGTCAGTCAATGTGGACTTAATTTATAATTATAGGTGAGTTTGAGTATAATTTAGATTCCTACTGCACATTATTTTACATAGGCCATGAATAATCGCTTGTGTTTGTACAAAAACAAATATATTTTTTTTCAAAAAGAGGGGACTTGTTCATTGCTTGTGTATAAAAATTAATATCAAGAAAAAAAACAGTGGAAGAGTCTCAAAAAGATGATGTAGTGAAATAGAAATAAGCTAAAATACAGAATTTATCTCAAGGAAAGTTTGAGGCAAGTTTGAGAAGTCCGTCAATAATGTTATTTCTTTGTACCAGCAGCATGTTATGAAAAGTAAGGCTTCAAATATCATTAATTATTTTTAATAGGTAGGTGTATTTAAGCCTATACCTTTTCCCTTCTGATAAATCTAGTGTCTATGTATTTAATGCAACCATTATACTCCCGCTATGGTGGTCGCAATGTCTAAATTGTCATTTTATCAGTAGACTAGACAGCCGATGATGGGGAGATGGGGTTCGAATACCAGTTAAGTCTACTCAGGGTTACTTTTCCTAAATGGATTCCCACCCTTCCTCCATGCAAATGCTGGTAGATTTTCTTTAAAATTCCACCTTTTTTGTATTGATTTTGTAGGGTGGTATAGTCAAATTGTAGTTATTCTAATTCTTTTTATTATATTTATATAATGGCGTAGAAATTAGGAAGGTGCAATCTTAAGAGGTATTTTACCCTCATTAACGTGGAGAGAGAATATAAAACAATTTAGGAAAAGCCACTCTGAATATACCCGACAAGTATTCAAACCCCGATCTCCGCTTCATTGGTCATATAGTCTTTTTCGAGAGTGAAGCAAGGATCCATGATCGATGTTGGAATTAAACATGAGTCTAGGTATTGATAAGGTAATTAAAGTAAAATTGTAGATTAATCCAAAATATATTTTAGAAAAGTTGTTACCTAGAATTATTTAGATAATATGACTATCAAAAAAAGTGCACATTATTAAGAAAGATGCCTTCCCCCATCGTCAAGCATCAGATGTGGGCTCTTTAACATATTTTATTAAGTGTGTTTATAATTTTTTAAATTAATTTTGAGGACAAATTGGCCAACTTTTTTTTATTTGCTCTCCTGTAAAGTTGGCACATCTCCGGCTTAATATATTGAGTAGTATCAGTGCACCAAATCAAAATTCGAGCTACTAGCTCAACATCACCCGCAAATACTGAATGTACTTAATAAAAAATATGTTCAAAAAAATGGAAACTTAGGAGATATTTACTATTCAAAATAACGTTATGGTAGAATACTCTCTAAATCCATGAAAGAAGTTTTAAATTGATTTTTATAGTATTGACAAACTTTTTACCTTTATTATTAATTATGGATCTCAGGAGCACACAAAGTTTATTCAAAGAGAGCAACCTTATAAAAAAATTAACCACTAAGGTCAATCCTTTCTAATTTGTGGCTCAAAGAAAAAAATTAAGAGTGAAAGAGTATGACTGGCATACCAATCTTGCACATTAACATTATTATTATTATTATTATTAGCACCGCGTCTTACTACCCGTTCGGGTTATACGCACTTACACTAATGTGCAATGGTAGGGTGAATATGAGATGAAATGAAGGGCCTACAGTTTAACGTGGAATCCGAACCACGGTGGAGACCTGGCATTCCTCACATTCACAAGATGCCTTGTCAGAGGTGAAGGAAGGGTTTGGTAATCAGATAAATCTTTGCCGGGACCGAGGATTGAACCCCGGACGCCAGCATAGAAGTCTGACACCTTACCCCTAGACCGCCAGGTCACCCTGCACATTAACAGTGTTTGAATTAATCATTTCTAAATTTGTTCTTAAATGCATAAAACTAATTGTGAGTAACTCTAGAGCTGCATTGATGGTTGTGTGGTCTATCTATCACTCTTGTGTTTGACTAGATTGCCAGTGATCAATAGACTGAGGTTTGAATCCCAGGTGGGTTTACTAAGGGTCATCAAAGCCTTCCCAATCTCCCTCCATACAAATTTGAGTACATTTACTATAATTTTTTTTATACTCAAACCTATTTCATTGGTGTAATTGGAGTATGCAAATAACATAAATGGGTACCAAGATGAATTGTAAAAGAAAAAGGGAAATGGCTCTGACAAAAAATAAGAAATCACACTCGCAATTGTTAATGCTTCTAAGAGTCAAATGAGCACCTAGGGGTGTGCGAAGCTTTGAAAAATTCGAAGCCAAAGCGAATCTTGGTGTACTTCGTATTCCATTCGAACCCATGTTTGGCTTCACCAGCCATTCAAAGTTTAGGTATAATATTACACTTATATTTTATACCAAATAAAAATAAACCGAAATTAACTCAAGAAATAAAATATATTTTTATTTGTTTTGAGTTTTAGAACAATTTCGCTTTATTGTTTTGGTGGAACTTGGAAAATTTCCTTAACACTTTAAATTTCAAGATGTTCATAACATCAAACATCAAACCTCTAATCCCCTTGATCACAAACATTGATTGGTACCAACTGAGATGAATTTATTCCTCTTGAAAGTGTAAATTAAAATAAATAATGACAGTTTTTTTCAGGGTGTTAAGTTAATGCTTTTGAAGGGTTTCTTGAATATTGAAAATATTTTTTTGATATTCTAAAATTCACACACGCAGCCATTTCAGTTGTTTACTACATGAATCATTTGTTCAATTCAGATTCCATTTATGTGTAGGCTTGAGATATAGTTGAGCACATGTGCGAGGAACATTCCTTAAACTATTTTTAATAAAACATACAAAAATAGTGAGTACTAATAAATGAAAATTGCTGTAGATTGAGATATTTTACCGAAAATAAAATCAAATTAAATTTACAAAAAATTGCTTATTTTATACAGATGTGAATAATTAATTTGAGTAAATTTATTATCATAAAGGTTGTATTATTTTCGAGATTGGCTATAAGCGCTTTCAAAATCAGAACCATATTGCTTTTAGTAATGCACATGGCAAGATTAATGTGTATTTATAAGACCTTAAGTTTCCTTGTTGTTTCGTTAAACAGAAAAACAAAAATTTATTAACACTGCACTTCTCAAACCTATAAATGCACCTACCGAATTAAATTAAGCTCATATTTTTCTATAATATTGTTCTTGTTCTTGAACGTCAGTTAACCCTTGTGTTTCGTTGATTCGTATCTTGTGTGTGAAAGGTTAGTATAACACCATGCAGGAAAAATCCAATGATATTAAAGCAAATGCATGTTTTTAAACTACTCACTTAGGCTGTACACATAGTGTTTTAATACACAGTTAAAGGGAATTTAACATATGTTGGCAACAAGCTACAAATATTAGTGTTAAGAAAAAACAAATGTAATACTTAGTTTGATGTTAGATAAATATACTCAATGCCAACATAGTATTTTTACTCAAAATTAAATAGAAAAATATTCAAACTTCAATATTATTTCCCATATTTGACTAGACTTAGCTTCGAACAAAAAAAGAAGTGGACTTAGCACACCGCTAATGTGCTCCATTATAAAGGAGAGTATACTGACTGTTATCGGTTGCTGATGTCGGCGGAGCTGGGAGTCCAGTCAAACTCTGTGCTCGTTCTTTCTCTTTCTCCCTTTCACGTGCCTCTTGCTCCATGTTTAATGACCTGAAACACAAAACTTTTCAATAATTTTCACAACAAATTTGGTGGTTAGGAGGCAATCTACAATAACAAGCTATTTTATGTCATGTTTATCAAAAGTGTTAAAATAATATTTTTAAATAAGTCTTAATATAACATTTGCATTATTTATAATTTATCAAATATTATTAATAGCCTTTGTGCATAGTATAATTAGTGTAGGAAGAACATTTTATGACAATTATGAAAGTTATTATATTATTATTATTATTAATTCCGTCTAACAAACAGGTCCATTCTTTTTGTCAGTGAAATTAGACCACCATTGCGCCCTATTCTTCCTCCCTCTTCAGCTCCCAGAATGTTCTTCTTTCCTTAAAGTCACCTAATATTTGAATCATCCTCCTTCCTAAGCTCCTCTTTCCTTTAACCTTTCCTTTTATGACATCACGCGGAAAATAGTTTCTCCTAAGGATGTGTATGATCCAGTTTGCTTTGCACTAAAGAATCACATCCAAAATGGTTCTCTTCTTACCCACTCTTCTTGGGGCTTCATCATTTGTCCCCCTGTCTATCCACTTGATTTCCTCAAGTCTTCTCCAGCACCACATTTCAAAGCTCTCCAAGTATTTCTTTTTTTTATCTTCCTAAGAGTCAAAGTGTTAATTCTATACAGTAATCCAAATGTAGGATTTTATCAGTTTATTCTCCTTTTCAAACTCAACTTGTTGGTCAGCAGTAGGCATCCTGGCATCCTTTGTCAGCAGACTTCCCAGGTACTTTAACTGCTCTATATTTTCCAGCTCCTGATTTACAATTTTGATTTTCAGCGACTCTTCATTTTTTTAAATTGCCATCAATTTTGACTTCTCATTGTTAATTTCCATGCCATTCTAAACTGTTATTCTTAAAAAAAAAAGAAAAATTTTAAGCTTGACAAATTTATTTTTCAACTTTAAGGTTAAAAATGTATTCATTTAATTAAGTTTAGAAAAATTGCTTCTTATTCCAACTAGGACAATGTAGTTTTGTTTTTGTTTTGGTATTTTAACACCGAATATTACACTACCTGTTCAAGTTATACACATATGTACTAATTACACTAATAAGTTAGAGATGAGGAAGGTTGAATTTAGAGGAAGCATCGCATGTGTATGTAGAGAGAATAGAAAACTATTTTAGTAGAAACACCCTCAGTACACCCGACCAGGATTTGAACTCAATCTCCCTGGCAGCGAAAGTCTAATCTAACACGAGAATGGCGTCTTAGACCATTTGGCCACTGAAGCAGGTGATTATGTAGTTGTTTGAACTTAAAACACTTGCCCTTTTTAGCCTAAGCCTAGGCTTGAAAACAAATTTATAAGATAGCTATTAATGGATTTAGGAAATATAATTTTCAGCTGAGCAAATGGTATTACCGTCTTTAAACTAAACAATTAAAAATACAAATTGAGCTATGCTATAGTTATCATTACCAACTAATTAATACAATATCAACAATCTTATAGTAATGAATAAAAATAGTGAGATTGGGATCTCAGCTCATAAAAATAATTTTCATATTCATTAGATTTGTGAAAATATTATTTAAGTAATTTAATAGTGAAATTATTCAACTTTATCAAACTAATTTCACTTTATTTTTTATTAGACATGTTGATTTGATTAACATGTCAAAATTTTGTTTGTATAAGATTTCGAACTATCTAAACCTATATTTAAGGACTGTACTTTTTTTTTAATAATCTTTAAACCATAATTAAACATGTTCCAATTACAATATAAATATATATATTTTTAAACTTTGGAAATTGCAATTTTGTGATGCTAAAATTTTTCAATGTAATGGTCAATGATGATTTTGAAGCAAGTTTTTATACAGGATAAGTCAAAAATCTGGAAACATAGGGAGTAAAATGTCTAAGTGTATTATGTTTTCTTGCAGATTTGGGTGACATATTATGGCATTGTCAAAGGAAGAGCGCAATGACATTTTAAATACTAGTTAGTAGTGGAGTTTCTGATAAATTGCAGAGGAATTCAACAACCACACCTGGAAACCTAAATAAACTGCACTATGTGTGATAGGTACTCTTGAGGGATATTGGGGGTTGAATTCCTCTGCAATGTGTCTGAAAATGCCTCCACCAGCTTTTAAAATGTCAATTCGCTCTTCCTTTGACAATGCCATCATATGTCACCCAAATCCACAGTAAAACATATGTTTACAAACATTTTACTCCCTATGTTTCCAGATTTATGACTCACCCTATATATATTTATTTAAAGGGGTATTGGTTCTTTCCAAGTGGTACCTTGATGCTGTTTATAATCAAACTCTGAAACTGATTTAGTTCTTAGTTGGCACAAAATAATTCCCTGACTTTTCTAGTATTTCCCTGTCAGTATCAGCCAAAAAATAGTTATAATGCAATAAAACAAATGCTGTGACTTGATTTTGTCATTACTATGTCACCAGATAATTTAAAAGGTTTAGAAATTAGTGAAAGTTGTAGCTATGGTTAAAATAGTTTTGGTATCAATGTAGAATTAGTAGAAATGTGTCTGTCAACCCTTTAAAATGCCAGCCAGCCGAACTAAATAGTTTGGTTTTCATTTGAGAGATGTCAGTGGTGTCTATATTGGTGAATAGCTTGATGTTTGTACTCTATAAATATATTAACTTATGGTGAGTACAATTATTTACATAAATGCATACAAATATTATTTAAATGACCTGGTATTCCTAGTGCAGTCTAACGCTCAACGGTTGGCACCTACATGGTTAAGCAGTGACCAAGTGTTGTGATAAGAAAGATTCAAAGAGAGCTGTGCTAAAGTATTGACATACAGCTTAAGCCATGGTGCCCACCACCGGGTACCTTTACCTTTATGGAAGTGACCATGGGATTTTGTAAATAACACACATGCTCTATAGTAAAAATGCTAGAATAATTACTATTCTAACCTGAAACTCCCGTAAACGATGAGCAGGATGGAGATGAGGAATGTGGAGACCCGGGAGGAATCCATGATAGAGTATGCCCTGAAATAAAATAATAAAAACATTTGAAATGATCTTTCAGCAATGATCAAATTTAGGAGAACCCAAAAATAAGTACTAATGCATAGTTATAAATATTTCACATAATAATAAGATTATAGTCATACCCACATAATGGAATAAGAATTTGGTTTTGGTTTTTATTTAAAAAAATATATCAGACATCCCCAAGACTATATTAATATTTAACCATTGATCAAATGTATAGGCCTATCTTAAGACTAGAAAAATTCTTAGATCTACTTTCCACATATCCATTCATCCAGTCATGTGATTTGTGGCTGTCACGTTAGATGGATAATATCAATACCTATAAAACAATACTAATAGTATAGTAAAACGCTGTCAATTTTAGCCACAAAAAACTTTATATTTTCTAAAAGGTTCTTCCTATGAAAAGTGGAATGTACCTATCTATTCAGTCATTGTCATACATTATATTCCAGACGACATATTGAAATAAAAGTATTATTTTGACTCATTCTGAAAAATTATTTTAGGCGTACTTAACATTGCTTGTATGTTGTCACAATGAGGCCTTTAATATTTTAAAACAGAGCAAATTTGAATGCATCATTTAGGTACAATTTTTTTTTAACACTTGCCCATTTAAAAGCTACCAAATTCCTTGTGTTTTCCCCAGGGTTGTGGCGTTCGAAGAGTTTAGGGTGAAGTCCTTGGAATCAATAAAAATCAACCAAATCCAGCTTCAAAATAAAAACTTATCAGGACATGAAGTGCAAATGAGAGAATATAAAACTGTGTTCAGAGTACTGACAAACCCAATAGGAGGACTTAGAAACAGATGTGAGAATAACATTAAAATGGATATGAAAGAGATAGGGTTTAATGAGGTGGACTGGATATAACTAGCTCAAGATAGGGATAGGTCATAATGAGGTGAACTGGATAGAACTAACTCAATATAGGGATAGTATGTAATGAGGTGGACTGGATAGAACTAGCTCAATATAGAGATAGGGTGTAAGGAGGTGGACTGGATATAACTTGCTCAAGAGATAGGGTGTAATGAGGTGTATTGGATATAACTTGCTCAAGAGATAGGATGTAATGAGGTGTACTGGATAGAACTACTCCAGAGATAGGGTGTAATGAGGTGGACTGGATATAACTTGCTCACGAGATAGGGTCTAATGAGGTAGAATATATGTTGGATAAGAGTATATGAGTATAAAAATGGCTGCTGGTCCAGCATAGATCTCTGTGCTAAACACNGGGGGGGGGGGGGGGGGGGGGGTAAGCATATGAACTTGAGCCTATCATTGCATTGTAGACCTACAGTAGCCCCATGGCTTCTTTGGTGCTGACTTCTTATAATCAACATTTAGGTATATACCTAAATTTTGACTTTCAGAAGTGACAGCTGCTAAACACATGTTTTTGCAGATTATAGAGTTTGGCATAGGGATACATAATTTGGTCTGGTAGCTTTTCAAAGCCGTCAGCTGTGAGCTGTCAATCAGCACCAAAGAAGTCATGGGGTTACTGTAGATTAGTTGGTAAATGTAATTAATGAGCTTGTTCCCAAAATGAGTCAAGTTTATTAACATTAACAGGAGAGTCCAAAAAGACTGGTAACAAAATTTCTTTGAATTTTTAATTTCAATACAATACTCTTCACAACTTTTACTATAAAAATCCCACACTTTTACAAATTTTCCAGATAAACTTTAAAAAAGACTAAGACATAATATTTTTACATTTTTTCTTGGTAAATGATTTTTTTTAATTATTACAATTATCACATATTTTCAAAAAATCTTAAGCTACCAAACATCAACATTCTTATCAGTTTTTGTTCCTTTTCGAGTATTTAATGTTTTATTTGTCCCCGTGTGAATGTTTTACAATACAAACCCTGTACAACCATCTCATGTTAAGTAATACTGTCTAGTAAATAGATTTTGTTAACACTAAGAAAGAAAATCTCTCACGTTTGTTTAAATGTTAAGGAGCAGAATCAGTAAAGTACTTAAATTCCCCGACTTTTCCTGTTTTCGCTGTCTGTAGCCACCATCCTAATGAAGTGTTGAGAGCACAAAGACTTTGTCTTCGGAGTGACATAAAACAAGTAGAAACTAAAAATTCGCAGAAATTTGCTTGCTACAGTTTGTTGACGTTCCTGAAAATTTAAAATTTTTTTACTTAACTGGTTTTGGGAATGAGCCCTTCAATCTGCCCAGTTAAACCCTAATATAGCAGGGAGGAAGCCAAGGTAAATTTTTAGAGGTAGTGAGCACATGTTTACAAAAGTGAAACTGAAAAACCACTTGAAAAAAAAAAAACCACCTCAACTAACCCGAACAATCTAATTACTTGCAAACCATACTACACGAGACCGATGCCATTTTATACGCCCCCAGAAATTCTTCTTGGCAGGGGGAGATTGTCCAAAGTAAAGAAGTTACAAGTCAACAGTCAATCCAATCTATTACTCGTATAAGATTCATATTTTGAACAAATCACCAATTACTTTGTGAGGCTATACATGCAGAATATACAGTATAACCTAAAGCGTTACATCTAGTTATTCAGTGTAATGATAAATAACAATTTCAAAAGATTATATACATATTCATAATCTTAAGGGATTTAACATAGCTAAATCATTGATTTATATTATATTATAATTTTATTTATCTTTCATGTTCTCCAGGGGGGTGGTCCGAACATTGGTGTGTGGGCCCCTGCATAAGTTTGAATGTATTAATAAATCCCACGTTCCACACTTTTTTTTAGGAGCTAGATTGCCTCACATTAGTTTAGAATTAGAATAAATATGAACAAGGATATTAATTTTAGTAAAACTTTATTGAAAGGCTTAGGCTTTAATAGGTCTAAAATATACCTATTTATTTAGGATAGCTACAGAGTTTCTATTATAAAACTCTCCACGGCTTTCTAAAATAACATTTTATTAGTTCTCTCTAATTCCCTTTCTACAGTTTTTCATTTCTCTTTTGACTGTTCTTTTTTTTCTTTCAATTTTCCTTGTCGAATGGAGATTTTTTTCGTTATGTTATTTGATTTGATTACATATCTAAACTAATCAAAAACCTTCTAAACAATAGGATTTTGATAAGTTATTTTTGCAGTATAGTACTGTAGGGCCTCACTCATATGGCAAAATAGGTTCCAGAGCCCCGCATTAAAGAAAAACATAACCATTTTTAACTTTCAAATGCGTATTAAATTCTAATAACATGTTTACACTATCATATATAAAAAAAGCAAATAAAAACAATCAAATGAAAACTAATTTAGTAATGGATAGTTAAAATCATTTGACAATGACAATCAATACTGTAAACAAACTGAATTAACATAAAATGGTGGCCCTAGACATTTACTGCCAAAAAAAGTTGGAAGAACAGAACGAGACAAGCTCTGGACATAGTGAACATTTAAATATAATTGAAAAACCCTGTATTAGTGCAACATTGTAAAGTGAAGTGTCATAAAGCAGGACCTTAATTTATTAAATGTTTTGGATATTATTTGTGGCACTGTGTAACTATGGTATCATTCTACAACGTGTGTGTTAGAAAATGCTACCCAGGCAATGAATTTTGCTAAAACACATAAAATCCACCTTAGTGGCCCATGGTTTAACACGCTACTTTTGTGTTAAACTAGTATGCCGAAGACTGGGAGATGGAGGTCGACCCTGGTCAAGTGCGCTGAGGGCTATTTTTTTCTTTCCAAAATGGCTTTCCACTCCTACTCCATACAAATGCGAGTGCACTTCCTCTAAATTAAACCTTCCTAATCTCCAACACATTTGGGTGGTGAGTAAATAGGTAGTTAGACGCGGTGGGAAACAAAAACCTCTCACTTATTCTCCCTGCATTTCCCAGTTTCCCTGGCTACAAATCTCTTTAGCCAAGTATTTAATACCTCTCTGTTTCCTTATCTTCCCAGTTTTCCTGGCTACAAATCTCTTTAGCCTAGTATTTAATACCTCTCTCTATTTACTTATCTTCCCAGTTTACCTGGCTACTAATCTCTTTAGCCAAGTATTTAATCCCTCTCTGTTTCCTTATCTTCCCAGTTTTCCTGGCTACAAATCTCTTTAGCCTAGTATTTAATACCTCTCTCTATTTACTTATCTTCCCAGTTTCCCAGTTTTCCTGGCTACAAATCTCTTTAGCCAAGTATTTAATACCTCTCTGTTTATTTATCTTAGATACATTGTCTGTTGCAACCATGTTACTGGGTATTACAATTAGCTTATACTTAGAAGAATGACATTTATTTTTATAAGTTAATACAGAAATGTTTTAGGGCTTTAAAACAGAATACTAGAATCTTTCTTTTTAATAGCTTGTCACCTTTAAATTAGACCAAAAGATAATGTGCATAAAACTTATATGCAGATATCAAAAGTACAGCAGTAGACATAAAATCAAAGTTTAATGTAAGATACCAGTAAGCTACTTAATTAGTACACATTAGTAAACATGAAATGAAATACAAACAAATATTTTTAACTTGTTTTTTAATCACCATGTCTTACTACCCATTCGGGGTATATGCCTATGTACTAATTATGCTAATAGTCTAGGGATGAGGAAGGATGAACTTTGAAGAACTGTAACTACATTTGTGTGGGGAGGGGGGTTAGGAAACCATTTAGGAAAAACCACAATCAGTACACCCGACCAGGATTCCAACCCCAATCTCCCTGTCATCGGCAGTCTAGTCTATGTGATAGTGAAGACTTGGGCCATGCTGCCACAGGAGTGGGTAGGCCTATTTACAAATAATATTGTTTTTTATATATAGTAGATATAAAATCAAAATTAACTTAAGAGATTTCATCTATGTTTGATTTTAGTAAAGAAAACTTGTATTTGCCTAGACTTATAAAAAATGTGTACGCAAAACATATGGGGCTATTTAATTAGGGCCTTATTGTGAGTAGGTTAATGCTATAAGCCAATATTTAGGCAAGTTTAATAAACTTATAAAAATTTAAAGATTAAAAAACACAAGTTGAATAGGCCCTAGTAAAGTCTCTATTACAAACACTAAACAATATCCTGGCCTACCATGAAAAATAGATAGATTAACTTTTCACCAGGCGGTAGGAATAGGCTTAAACTATTTTTGTAAAATGAATTTATACATGCACATCAGGTGCTATGTCAGCTAAGGTAGGCCTAAGTTACTTTAAGTTAGGATAATATTCAGAGTTCAATAAACATATAAAAATGTGATACCTAACCTGTAAGTATTTCTAGTTGTCAAGAAAAATGTATAAAATGAAAAATATTGATAACTGAATGTCAAACATGATAATCTCATGTTTTTTCGAAAATGATTCAATACAAAATTTGACAAACCAATACACACAACTTAGAATAACAAAAATGATCGCTTTAAAAGAAAACTGTCACCAACCAGATAATAACTAATATTTTGCATTGAAAGTAAATCAAATATTTTACTTTACATCCATGACTGTTTACAGCCTGAGGCAGTTTTTAATCAAAGCCATATATTTTCCACTACCGGTTTGCTAGGCCGCATTTCACCAATAATAAATTTTTCAGCCATGCCGGGAATCGAGCCCAGGACCCCTAGCTCAGTAAAAAGACATGCTACTGACTGAGCTACCGGTAAGGAATAGGGTAAGATAAAATGCTATTAAATTCAATTTATTTTATAACTTTCCTGCACTTGCACTTTTCCAACAAATGAATTCAAGAGTACCAATAATCTCACCTGATATCTACCAAATTTATAAGTATGAGGTTAAGAAGTACAGGCTACTCTCATGTTAAACTGGACTGGTAATTATAGGGAGATTAACGTTTGAATCCTGGTCGCCTCAAAACTGATGGTAGTTTTCTCTAAATGGTTTCTGACTTTCCTTTCATGTAAATGGGAGTAGATTACTTCTAAATTGCTTCTTGTTTAATTTAGGCCTACTTTATAACAATCGACCAAACTGAACATTACCTTAGTGTGTAGCTTTGATAATTAAGAAGCTTAAAATGGCAAAAGAAACTTATAGGTAAGGGATTTATATTTGAGAAGGCCTAAATACCATATCTTGTGTATGTATAAAAATATATAAATCAGTTTGTTCAAAAATTAATCAAAATTTACATTTTTTTTATTAAATAAAAGTAACTCACCATATAGGAATTTCTGGTCATGATCTCCAGCATGGCAACAATACTTTTAAACACCTAACCATGTTATTTTAAGTTATTGTTCTTATTTGGTTAAAAAGTTGTGTAACTTTAGGAAGGCTAGTATAAAATTGATTTTGCTCCATTTTAAAATCAAACTTATTTTTGATTGCTGAAAATGTTTCACAAGTTCCCATACCAGCCTATTCCCCTACTATTTTCACACTCTGTTGTATGAGAAAGAGATTCATTCATATAAATAAGATCTAGATATAAAATCAAAAATAAATAATGGCACACAACCCGAACTTAAATAGACTTGAAAATAGACCTTAAATTAATTGTATAAAATGTTAAGGCAATAAATCCAAAATACAAGAGAAATTGTTAGGATGTTGAAATTGTTAATAAAACCCTTGAACCACAATCACGTTTATATTTCCTTAATAGTGTAGCATACTATGATAAATGTCAATTATAATAATTCTAGTATGAAGAAGCCAAGATTGATTGAAAAAAGTAGAGCATGACAAATTACCTAATCACAAGTAGGCCTAGGTCTACTAATATGTTTGTGAGTGACAAAAATATATCTTACCACTGATAATCTGCCTGAGACACCATCACAGGGCCCGCCTTTGGCGTCGCTAGCATCTGAAATAAGGATTTATGAGAATTTTTACCAACTGTCAATTTAACAAAAATTAACCTATTTTAGCTTTGTTGAATTTAACATAGCCAAGGCTAAATACAACTAATTAGTTGCGAAAGGAGACCTAAAATTCAAAATGCATGTGAATGTTTTAAAATAATATTCACAGGACAAGTGTAGGGCCCTATTATACAGGTGTGTCCTGTAAACCTTGGTCCCATTTCAATCCTGAAAAGTATTTGTATCCTACCTGGAGTCGAGACTTTTCCACATTGAAAATATGTGGCAGGTTCCTATTGATGCTAGAGGAATTTTGATGAAAAACGCCATTAATTATTTATTACAATATAAAAAATGTATTTAGGACTTTTCATAACATTAATGAAGAACTACTTAGCCCGGAAGCAACAAATCAGCCATTATGGTAAACATTATCACGTGATAAATAGTCCATTACACCCAATTCTAAATATATACATTTATAGTTTACATTACAGAAAGTAATATAAATTAATGTTTAAATTATTCATATACAAACTCAATTTCAAAATAGTTAAAGCGTAATATCTGCAAGAATAAATCCAACAAAAGTTTCAGACTCTCTTTACATATGATACTGCCATTTAAAGAAAAGAACAACTTTATATCACAGATCAAAATAATTTGGGATATAGGAGATAGAATGTTTTTTTGTTGTTTTACATTGGAGAGCATACAATAATAATTACTATCCCTGATTCAACGAGGTACAAGGATGGTCTAAGATTACTGGTCCTGGTACTTTTTAGATGCAGTGATCACACAGTGAAGTAAAATAGCGCTAGTATCTTAACTTATTAGCACGCACACAATTCAAATATTGTAAATTAGTTGGAATCACAAAGGTTTAATTCTACTGTTTTAGGTAATATGGAGACAAGATAAAATAACTAATAGCTTAAAAAAGAAAGTTATTACTAACAAAAATGTAAACTATGATAATTGTTTGCTAATAGCTGAGAACGCATTTAAAGCCACTTGATAATGGTATATATATATATATATATATATATANAAAAATGTAAACTATGATAATTGTTTGCTAATAGCTGAAAACGCATTTAAAGCCACTTGATAATGGTATATATATATATATATATACAACCCAAACTTAAATAGACTTGAAAATAGACCTTAAATTAATTGTATAAAATGTTAAGGCAATAAATCCAAAATACAAGAGAAATTGTTAGGATGTTGAAAATTTTAATAATTAAGGTATAATATTTAAAGTCTATTTTCAAGTCTATTTAAGTTTGGGTTGTGTGTATATATATATATACCATTAGCAAGTGGCTTTAAATGCGTTTTCAGCTATTAGCAAACAATTATCATAGTTTACATTTTTGTTAGTAATAACTTACTTTTTTAAGCTATTAATTATTTTATCTTGTCTCCATATTACCTAAAACAGTAGAATTAAACCTTTGTGGTTCCAAATTATTTACAATATTTTAATTGTGTGCGTGCTAATAAGTTAAGATACTAGCGCTATTTTACTTCACTGTGTGATCACTGCATCTAAAAAGTACCTGGACCAGTAATCTTAGACCTTCCTTGTACCTCGTTGAATCAGGGATAATAATTATTATAATAATCAGACGCAAACAGACAACTATCACCCCAAATGAATATATTGATATTTTTAGTTCATTTGGCAGAGTAAAGCACCTTGGCTCTGAAGCTCCTGTTTATGAATGGAAGTCTGCTGTGAAAAATGTACTGAAGCCCACACAGTGGCACTCCAAATTGTCTGTATGCAAGAAGATTATATTTACAAGGAATACAAATGAACAGGTGCGTGTGAGAGGAGAACTCCACTACAAAAGTGACTTGCCAATCCTAAAGATAGGAGTGACTGTAGGTAGCATGGTACCTGATCATTTGCCAAACAGAGTTCCTGTAAAAGAAACAAAACTAAAAGATGTGGATAAACTTCTATATAAGCACTTTGATGAAGGGTGTAAATAAATGGCTAATCTCAACTAGTTTAAAACTGTTATCTATTCTCAATCTGAAGATGAACAGCATATTGAAGTGAACCAAAACGAAGAAAACGTTGAAGAAATAGACGATCTATTAAAATAAATTAGCTTTACCGCTTTATTTGCAAATAAGTCTCTTTCCTTTAAGAAGTAAACAGACAATTATAATCCCAAATGAGTTGATTAATATTTCTGAAGATGTATAGCAAATTGAAGTTGTAACAATTCAAGATCCTTTGCGCCAGAAACTAATACGCATAGACACAGTGCAAAGTGAACCTTGATGTAGAAAACGTTGAGGAGATAGGCGATCTTGTTAATATAAATCTGTTTTAAAACTCGATTCACAAATTAGTCTTCTTTTGTTTGAATAAATACTAATAATTCTGTACGAATAGATTGTAGTACCCAACACTTATGCTTTATTTCAAAACTGTCATATTCCAATGTGTGTTACTTGCAAAACTGTCCTTTTCCTAAATATATTTCTAATTACTATCCCAATCGTATTGTCAGTATTTGTGAAATTTACTAAATCGACCCAGGTTGATATACTTCCATTCATAAACAGGAGCTTCAGAGCCAAGGTGCTTTAATCTGCCAAATGAACTAAAAATATCAATATATTCCTTTGGGGTGATAATTGTCTGTTTGCGTCTTATTATATTTTCAATTCTTCCAAAGACTCTATCAGGTGGTATGAACGACTGCCCAACGACTGAAAACAATAGTTCAAGTTGTTTTATTCCCTGTGGACACTCCTCTTTAAACCAATTCAAAACCAACCCAATGATTGGGCTATTATTATTTTGCCCAGGGTAATCATCAGAGTAGAGTCGAATATACTCTATGCCATTACTAGAAAATCTGTGGTTTTCAACGTATCAAGCAAAGCTGATGTGATTTCATTTGAGCCATTGTATCGTTCATTTTAAAGCCAGTGATATAGTGTAACAGGATCTTGGTTTTGAGTTGACTTGGAATGTACGCGACACACTGTAAAGTTATACATGTAAAACTACCTACTGGTCTGGCACTCTGGGTAAAACTAATTTTTTTCGGCAATCATATGTGAAAACAACTGTTTTTTCATTGTGTTTCTCCTGGAGCTGTTGGTAAAATGATGCAGCTTTTAATTTATGAATCCTAAATTTAATCATGAAATCATTCTTATCTCGACTATCTGTAGCTGCAAATTTCATTTGGTTTTTTGAGTTTCAAACAGGTGGAGCATACATCGGTGGCAGGCGTACCAAAACTGAAATTAAAGTCACAGTTAAAAATATGGCTGAAGAAGTGGTACTTCACTTTATGTTCAACGTCATGGCAGTTGTTGTATGTAAGCTCGCCAGAGATTTTTAATGTCCATGTTACAATCAAGATATTGACGCTTAGTTTTTCCCCTGACATAATGTTCTTCAACTGGCTGCAATCCTTGCATGAACTCTTTTACTGATTTTTTTTACCTTTCTTCATACTTTTGAGTGCATCTGTCCCCTCCTCTTTTTTTCTTTAGGACTAACCCCTCTGCTCAGATGTTTCCTGAACAGGTTTTGCACACGGTATCTTGAAATTCCTAATATTGAAAGGAAAGCTTGAGCACATACCTGGAATGGCCCTTATTTAGTTTCTATATAATGTTTGTTAGCTGACGTTTTCCAAGCACTGTTTGCAGAATTAGCTCGAGAGCTTCTTTTTGGTGAACTCGTAGTGGTATACTTTAGTATAAAACCATCTTGAGTCACTTCAGTTGAATTGTCGTAAAAAGCTTGATGGAAGCGCCGAATATCTTGCATACCAATAGTACTGCATTTGAATGACTTCGTATTGTGACCACATTTTTGAATTCTTGGCAAGGATCTCGATTTAAGTCCGAAACAAACAAACGCTATTATAACTAACATATCACACATACAGTTTTGTTCAATGCTCTGACAAAAAAAACCAAATAATAAGTAAAACAATATCAGATGTAAACATAGGCTAAGCCAACTGTTATTTACTGCATAGGCCTATTAAACCAAACATTAAAGTTTCTAGTCTAGGACTTACCTTAATTGTTTAGCTCATTCCCTGTGCCATATTTTCTCACACTGTTTTTATTTTCTACTTATTTCTAGTGTAATTGTTTAGTATTTATTTCTTTATATTTTATTATTTTAATATCAATTTCATTATTGTTTACTTAATTAAATATTTCTTATTTCTTATATTCATTCATTATTAATTTATGTAATTATCACATTTTTCTGTTTACCGCTTTTTCTTTCATTAAGTTATGTTTTGTAAGGGTGGTACAATTGCTCTCTCGTACTTTTACGCGCGTTTCCTTTTAGTCCGCAAAGTGTTTTCCTCAAAGGTGGACGTGTGTCACCACCGCGGCTCAACTCCTCTGTTTCTCTTTGTGTTCTTGCACTCTCTTTCGTCAATTAAAATAATCGCACGCTCATCCTAACTGGTGTAAATGTGCATCTGGTCAAAATCCACCAATATCATCCCATCACAACCCCAGGTAGGCCTACTTGGGTTGCTGTTTCACCGGATATTCAGCAGCAGGTAGGATTTCACCAGATATACTTACTCACATATTAATTAATTAATTCCCCCTCTCAATTAAATTAAAAACAGTAGTTTTAATAATAACATATTTTCCAGTTGAATATTCTCCAGGTATGCTAGTCCTGAGCCGCATACCCATAATGATATGGACTAGTTTGTTTTAGATTAAATGTTTCTTGTGCTAACTGTGTAAATACTAATGTTTATATTGTTAATAAATATACATATAACGAATTATTAATTTAAAAACGAATATTGATTCATATTCCAAGAATACGGTGTTTTGAGTATTTTTTTTTCCAAAATGTTCTACTTAACACAATAGTAAACCCAGGAACTGCTGCTTGAAAACCGCAAGGCAAGCAAGGGAGGCTCTAATGACCTTGCCTAATGTCTAGGGGGCTGCAACACATTTCTTTCCGCTTACCCACAAATACATGGCCAATGAGTTCGGGTTTTTACACCCCAGGTCATGCTGTTCATGTGTACAGCTAAGCAAGCAAGCTAAGCATAGTGCCAACTATTGAAAAAAGATTCAAGATCACATTGTCTATTTATTAAGCTAATTCAGTATAGTTTAAGTAAAATTACATTATATATATATATATATATAATTAATTGTAAATAATAGTTAGTTTACGTAACAAGCTTTAAATAATTTTAAACAAATTAAATAAATTGAGTTATGTTTGGGCATTCGAATCACATGTATTATCATGTATTTGGCAAACATATTTAATCAATCTTTCAAATTTAGGCATTTCAGCACTGGTAGAGTGTGGAATGGGGTAGGCGTGTGACAAGTCAGGAGTGTAATTTCACCATTTCCCCTTCACTCTAATATGTAGAGGAGGTAACGATAACTATTACAAAGTAAATGTATAACCAAGTATATACTGGGAAACATTTAGTAAGAGAAATAAATAGGTAACAATAATATGTATATTTATTATATTTTAAAAAAACATAAAAAATATGATATAGAGTTACATTTGACAGAAGAAAAACAGTAATAAATGTCTGTTAAATTGATTAAGGAAAACATGTAACTCTTAGAAGTATAAGGGAAAACATCAAGTTTTAAATTGACAAATATGATAGGATTTAACAACTCCAAAAATATAGGAACTTCCCGTAGCACGGGAGAATACGTGTCCAAGACGACAGGGAACAGTCAAATGGAAGTTAAGTTGATAAATGGTATTGGATTCCAAAACAGCCGGGCTAGAGCCAGACTACCACCAGAAGGGTATGAACATAAAACATGGTGAATTAATTACTAATAAAAATATAACTGCAAATCCTATAGTTTTAGAGTTACTAAAATAAATGCCGGCCAAGCTAACTAGCTTGATTTGAAATTAAGAAAGGTCCCATATACACACTAAATAATAAATGGTAAGACGACGGTGTGTCAATTACATTAGCAGATGGTTAACAATCAGGTGTCCACACAAAATTGTACTATGGCCGGTCTTTTCCTACTGGGTACTGCCAGAGCACTCAATAGTACATTTATACCTCTACCCACTTCCTGAGGTATACATCAAATCTAGTACACACTAACTTGCAATACTTGGACTAATGAGGTGCCAATAAGGGGCAAATGAAAATACTATCTGTGCGGGCCTCCATACAACACTAGCCGTGTTCCACACTTTGCGCACCCAAAATAGTAACACAGAAAGAGGAGTGTCAACAAGAATGCTGTGAAATACTGACCTAACTAGGTCCTTAAATAAAGGCGTTAGACAACCTACTTGTAGCCATACGTAAATTCTAACAAGTGGGTATGACGTCCACGACGACATGGGATATTGTGAAGTCATAAGGACTTAAAACGGAATAATGAACTTATGGAGAAGAGGACCCTTAAAGCAAGGTCCTTATTACATGTACAGCTCAAATCCCCAGTATTTAAGCTATGCCATATGGACATAGGGAAAATACATATTCAGACTATCTGACTAGAGAAATTAAGTCAGATTGACACAAAACAAAATTTAGTCATTAAACTAAAACGAGTCTGAAGGACTTAGAAAACATTATAGCTGCTTCGACTAACAGAAATACAACTAGTCTCTTTGACTACTGCAACAAGTCTGAAGGACTTAGAAAACATTTTAGCCACTTCGACTAACTAAACTAAGTCAGAAGGACACAGAAACAATACTTAGTCATTCTTAGGATTTAGAATACATTATAGCCGCTTTGACTAACAGAAACAAAATTAGTGTCCTTGACTACTACAACAAGTCCGAAGGACTTGGATATTTGTCGAATACTTGGTACATCAGACGAGATTCCCTTGACGTCGAGGTAGGGATACCCACGACCCAAACATCAAAAGCACCAATTTTTTCTTCAGGTGCTGGAAAAGAGGTTCCTCCTTCGAGGATATAATATGATGAACTACAGTAGAATGAACCTAGGGGTCACCCGTTATGTATTCTGTCTAAACAGGACTAAATATGGGCATGTAATGAGGGAAAAGGAAGGAAGTGGGGAGGTAGGAAAAGTGAAGAAAGAGTTGGCGGGGAAGTCCGCTAGGGCAGCAGTGCTCGTAGCTCAAGGTATTGAACCAACGACAGTCGGGTCCTTCGTCAACATTGAGTGTTCAAGGGTTCGGACGTCTGTTAAAACTGCTACGCCTTCATTTCCACCATACTTGCAGAATAGTTTGTCGAAGCAGGGTGTTTGTATCCGGAAACATCCGCTTAAAGTAAGTAGAACACAAATGATATTATTGCAGAATATATCAGTTTTAATTCTTTTCTTTAGATTCCTTTATTTCAGTTTAGTATTTTTATGCAGATTACGGTTTGTAGATGTCATTTTACTTGAGTGACATGCTACACACCCAGCTTTTTACTTTGGGAGAGGCATTTAATCAAGGCTGTAGCAAGAATTATATTTTGATGGAGAGAGCGGGTTCGGTGTTGCACAGCTCTGAAGGCTGAGATTATTTATGAATATTAAATGCTTTTAGAAATTATTTGGAATAGTTTTGTAGTAATTAAGAGATTTAAATAATGCAAATGGTATAGAAGCTATAATTTGCGCGTTTTTTTAAAATTATTAATTTTGTGTGTAACGGTAAACCTTTTTAATATTAGGTTAAGTCTGAAGTCTGACTTTAAAATCTAGCCTATACATTAGACACATCTTCAATGCTAAATATTTTAGTTATACTTAATGTTATTTATATTTCTAATAAAATTATTTGTGATATTGTAGAAGGGGGAGGGGATCAAATACCGTTTGTCCCTCACCCCCTTGGGTCCACCACTGCTTACAGCAAAAGATCTGTGTAGATATCTTAGCAATAAACCAATGACGTAGCGATAGAGTATTAAAAGTCCGAGATTATCTCCCCTATGTTAGTCAGAGTTTACACATTTAAATAGCTTCTGGAGCATAAATTCTCAAGTTGGGAGACTTGCTTGTTTCCAAGCAGCATTGTGTGAGATTATTTAGGCTTTAAGAAATAGTTTTAATTGCAACGTGAGTTGGACAATCTGCCTGATTTCCGCTCATCAAGACCTGATGGACGCTTGATCGATGTACCACTTCATTTTACTGTTTATGATTGTTTGCTTTGAATATTGCTAACTGTGTGCTTTTAATTACACTAGTTTAATTGAATAGGCTCTGTCTCTCTAATGGATTCAGAAATGTGCCCATACCACTCTTAGCCCCGACATTAATATTTACTTAAATTTCTAACAATGTAGATATCATTAAATTTGAGGACCACCTTTGTGGTTTAGTGGTAATTGGTTCTGACTATGGACCCAGAGATCCCCGGTTTGATTACCGGTGCTTCCAGATTTTCTGAGAAGTATTTGCAGATTATCTGGGAAGTAGTGGATTTGGAACGGGTTTAAACTCAGCCTGGTGTGGATAAATAAGGGGCTATTCAAATAAAGTAGTAGTGGCTCCGGTATATAAACCGAGTTTAATGGCTGGAGGGGTCGTTGTGCTGACCACATGACACCCTATATCCGGAAGAGTTGGAACTAATTCACAAAACAGTTTGGTAGTCACTCGGTAGATTTAGCCTGAATGCGGGCTGGCGCCATGGAGTTACTTTTATTATATTTTGAATGGATGGTTATCATCATTATAGATAAATAAAAAAGAGAGAATATGGCAGTAGAGAGGGCCTTAAAAATTTTCTAAGATATCATACGGTTAAGGGAAAATAATACATTTTCAAGAACCACTGTTCTATAGGCACACACCTTCAAATATTTCCCTTGACGTTCTTGGACAACGGTGGTTAAGGGTCCTCGGCCCCTAAATCTCCCCTGCAACTTTTATAGTACAGCATACCTATTAATTTAATTTTCAGAATATGCCACTGTTAATTTCTTCATTATCTATCATTACTGTTGTCAAACAAACTAAAATTATTGCTGCACAAAACAGTTATTTCAAGCCAAATAAAATTACATTTGAGGAAGAAAACAATTTAGAATCATCAACTATACAATAATGTATATTAAAAGCAATAAAAAGCAGTAATAAGCTCATAATCTATGCAGGAAAGGAGAAAGATAGTTTTGAAATGTACGACAGCATCTATAGCCATATTCAATATTGGAAAAGGAGAGTTTTGTTAATAGACCATAGGTTTGGAAAAGAAAAGTTTTGCAGCTAACATGGAGCTGGAAAAGGACAGTTTTGCAGATATGGTCATATTTTAAATTTAAATCTAATAGGGAACGAGGCACTTTTGACCCTATATATATATATCTTATTACATATATATATATATATATAGGGTCAAAAGTGCTGGAAAAGGACAGTTTTGCAGATATATATATGTAATAAGATATATATATCTTATTACATATATATATAGGGTCAAAAGTGCCTCGTTCCCTATTAGATTTAAATTTAAAATATGACCATATCTGCAAAACTGTCCTTTTCCAGCCACATATTGCTAGAACTAAAATATTTGTTTGAGACATAATGGACTATCATATTGAACATAGGCATGCAGTGTAGCACTGTCGAAAAATATATTTAAAGTCAGAATTATTTATGTCCTTAAAATATTAATCTACATTACGGAATTTGGTATTACGAATTGCGTCACTAAATGATAACCCTAGCTATCAAAACCACCCCTAACAGCATTAAATTTCAGAAAAAACAATTTGGAATCCATTGTAACAACAAAAACACAAGGTACATCTCACTATTTCGTGTATTTTATAGCCAATAATACAAGCATGGTCAGCAATTTATTTAGAATTTTTTTTAAAAAAAGCTTATATAACTAATCATAACGGTTTGTATACTCGCAGAACAAATACTTTATTTGTTTTTATGATATAACTATAAGTATGCTATCAACAATTTTTTTTTGTGAGGAAACGCTGTATATTTTATTGATTTATAAAAGTCTTTTGATAAGGCCAATTATTAAATTTTCAAACATAAAACCAAATATAAAACACCACATGGTTTCAGTTTTATTATACGCTATGGTTTTATGTTTGAAAATTTAATAATTGGCCTTATCAAAATACTTTTATAAATCAATAAAATATACATCGTTTCCCCACAAAAATTTTTTGTTGATAGCATACTTATAGTTATATCATAAAAACAAATAAAGTATTTATAAAGTAAAGTATATATATATATATATATATATATATATATTATTACAAGCAGAAGTACCAACTGAAACTCAATCAAGGGCCACATATTTTACATAATGCTCTCTTTTTGTCAGATGCTTACAAATATACAACACCACATGGTTTCAGTTTTATTATACGCTATGGTTTTATGTTATATGTTATATATTTTATGTTTTATGTTATATGTTATATATTTTAGTTCTAGCAATATGTGGCTTTGTATATGCACATATGGATCTTGATAAGCTATATCCCCTTTAGAAGCAAGTTATTTGGAACCATAGGTGTAATATATGGTTCCACCATTTATATCCATAGTATAAGTGGATGGACATTTGTGGCTGAAATATTCGAGCTGTTGACTGCATACCATTGTGTAATAAAGAAGGGAACTTTCGGCTATTTCCCTCTCTCTTACACACATAAGACAATGTAGCATTTTGACATTGTTCGCTAGTTTATATGAATACATGAGATACAAGTTATCAATTTATTATTATTTAAATGAAATAAATGTAATAATAAAGAGTTTGAAGAGCTTTACTAGGTTTCAGCCCCCTTGACTTGTTTATTTAAATAAGTTGATATAAGGATATATACAAATACTTACTATAAGTCTCTAACATTAATGATCATTTGGACGTAAGACTTTTGTTTTAAATTTGTTATTCGAACTAATTATAATAACGTTTTCAGCTACCTCATTTCATTATGGTTATTGAACTTTCAATGTAACATGGTTTCTGAAACCAATATACTTGATAATAGCAAATATTAAATATATTGGAGTCTTGGTAGAATGTAATCAACTAATGTGATGGCTACATATTTTAATATATTAAAGATTGTATTCGTATTTCTACACTTTTACCTGTGATACTTAATTGTATATTTTTTAATGTAAATCTTTATTTACCTGAGTGTGGTACAATACCTCAATATTTTACAGTTTTATTCATTAGTTACTAGAGACATAATTTCGCACAAGACCATTGTGTAACATTACGATGTATAATGTTCCAATTGGACCACGCCCACTACGGACGTAAATGGATGTATCGCATCAATTCAGACTACCCGCTCCAATAAATTCAATTATATTTAGGATCCCTACAATAGTATTGTTCGCTGTTGTAGTTCTTGTAGGCTAAGAA
>CABFOW010003667.1:32552-70181 GCA_902141385.1 Timema californicum | reverse complement strand
AGCGTGTGTTGTGCTTAAAAACTGTGTACCATATTCTTGAATGTGATAAAGTGTAGAAGAGTGTAGAATTAGATTATTATTCCGCTTCCAGATATTATATTTGTTTTTTTATTTAACAGAAAACTTCAACCATTGCCTTGCATCCCCAAGAAATAATTTCTGTGACTGTAAGTGAACTTCAACAGCTTATCTCACAGATATCTCTCCATGAGAAAGTTACAGTTATGATAAGAGGTCGTTCAACACCTGATATTCTAATAGCGCAGTCAGGCAAAAGCAACAACAAGAAATATATTCGTAGCTTTAATTCTGAACGGTACCAACGGAAAAGTTGGCTTTGCGGCTGTGAAGTGAAAAATACACTGTTTGGCTTCCCGTGTTAGCAGCACCCCCACTAATTTTAGCTGGTGAGGTGCTTTGTCAAATATTAAATTACTCTGATGAATTGTAACATTACAGCATCAAATGGGCGGCCTCTACTGGTCAGCATTCCTGGCTACTTATGTATCGGGTTCGATTACCGGCGGTACTATAAGTATTTTTCCTGAAGGGTATTTGTTCCCATGATTGTCACGGTCTGGTTAACTACATTAGTTGTTCTTAATACTTATACTGGCACGGTATGAACTTAATTTTTATCATCACATCATCTTATTTGGACGAAGTAATCGCACTTAAAGGGTGTCCCAACCTCAGAAGGTGGTTACATATCCGTCACTGCAAGTCAGCTCTGTTTTAAGACCTTCGTAGGCCCTAGGCAATTTTCCTATGTGGTTGATATTATTACTAATTTTTATTCTAATTTCATCGTTCGAACACACAAAAAACAATAAATTAATCTTGAAAATACTCGCAAATTTGAATGCACCGTGAACCTATTGACACAAAATCCTGGGTCCGCCAGTGGTTCGCGATACGTGCAATGCAACTACGCGTAACAACATAAACCTGTTATGACACTACTGTGTCTGTGCTTGTATTAGTGAGGCTGTTGAAAAACGCGACGACTTAAAATTATTTGGTTATTCATTCAAAAATTAAAAATAAATATTTTAAATTAAAATTGGTTGTTTCTTCTGTTTTTGACTTGTCAATTTTTTGTTTATGTATTTTTTCCAAGTGAAATATTGTAGGCCTTAAAAGGTTTGTAGTCCCTAGGCACCGTGCCTAGTCGGTCTAATGGATATAGGAGCCCTGCTTCTATTATAAGACCCGGAAAGTCGAGCCGACTAACCCTGATGGCAAACTCTTGAAAAACAAACAAAAAGACTATGTTCGCTTATAGATGTAACAACGTATAACTCGACAGGGTAGTAATATGCGGCGCTAAAATAATAATAATTGAAACGTTTAATTTGTCAATGGGAAAATTTCCTAGATCAATTTTTTTTAGCATCGCGTCTTATTACATATTCGGGTTATACGATTATTTACTAATTATGCTGATGAAATTAGTAATTAGGAAGTGTAACCTCATTTGCGTGGTGGGAGAGTGGAAACTCATATTGAAAAAACTCGGCACACCCAACTGAGATTTGAACATCGATCTCCCAGTTATTATCAGTTTAGTTTGATGTGAGAGTAGCGCGTTAGAAAACGTGGCCAACGAAGCGGGTATTAAAATATTTGTAGTAATGGTGGTAATTTAAAACCTATCAATTTGTAGTTGTATTTGTCAAATCTCTGTACTTGGATCCAAACTATACGCCAATTTTGGTAGGAAGTACCGTTTCTGTAGCTGTCATTTTTAATAGATATTATCAATACCTATAAAATAACACAAATAAAATATTAAAATGTTATCAATGTCGGCCACAAAGAAATATGCTTGGATTTTCTAAACTATTCTTCCAACTACAATCAGGTTATAGAAGTAAACCGCTTAGTCTGGTTTTCCGTTAGTGAAGAGGTCAGGTTTCAAATCCAGGTTGAATATACTGAGGGTGTTTTCCCCCCCATAAATTGATAAACACTTGTTACCTCTACATTTTACCTTCTTCACCCTAACAGTATAAGTGTGATTAAAAATACTGATATATTGGATGGGGTAGTATGACTTAGAGATGCGGGATTATTTTTTTCCGGAATATTGTATGTTTTATTTTAGTTTGAAAAATGTCCAAGTATATTTAAATGTAACAAATGCACACCCGGAAATATCCCAAGTTTTAAAGTTTCCAGTTCATTTTAATTTCTCCGGTGACCTGGTGGTCTAGGGGTAAGGTGTCAGACTTCTGTGCTGGGGGCCGGGGTTCAATCCTCAGTCCCGGCACAGATTTATCTGATTACCAAACCATTCCTTCAACTCTGACAAGACATCTTGTGAATGTGGGGAATGCCAGGCCTCCACCGTGGTTCGGATTCCACGTTAAACTGTAGGTCCTCCATTTCATCTCATAATCACCCTACAATTACACATTAGCGTAAGTGCGTATAACCCGAACGGGTAGTAAGACGCGGTGCTAATAACAATAACAATAACAATAACAATTTTAATTTCTCCTTACCCGCTTCAATGACCGCATGGTCTAAGGCACTACTCTTGTCTTTGACTAGACCGATAATGGGGAGATTTAGGTTCGATTCTAGGTCGGGTATATTGAGTTTTTTCCAAAATGGTTTTCCGTTCTCTCTTCACGCAAATGCGGGCACACTTCCTATAAACAAATATTTTCTCATCCTTAACAAATTACATGACATAGTCAGACGTGGCTCTAAAAAATATCTAATAACGTTTAATACTAGAAACATTATCAAACACGTTTTTTTAGATCACCATGTCTTATTACCTGTCCAAGCTATACGCGTATAGTTATGATAATTACCCCAATGGTGTAGGGATGAAAAATATATACATTTAGAGGTAATATACCCACATTTGCGTGGAAATAGAGTGGAAAACCATGTATTAAAAACCATCCTCAGTAGACCCGACCGGGATTTTAATCCCGATATCTCCGTTTTCAGCAGGTAAATCTAACTCGAGTGACGCCTTAGACAGTTCGACCACTGAAGGGGGTATTATATTATTTAAAATAAATCATTAACACCGATTCCAGTTTTCTCCTTACACTCACATATAGACTACAGCGCTTCGTGGTTGAATGAGTCACTAACGTTTAGCTATTTAGACCAAATAGGTTAGTACTTCGAATATTAGAATCAAAACCGAATACGCCTCCTTCCCCTGGGATTTAATTATCTGGAAATTGTTATCTTTAATTGCTATTAATTGTTTGCATTTAATTCTCAGTTTATCATTAATAAGATAATTAGAATTAGTGGCGGCT
Organism: Timema californicum; assembly: GCA_902141385.1. Lineage (NCBI taxonomy): Eukaryota > Metazoa > Arthropoda > Insecta > Phasmatodea > Timematidae > Timema > Timema californicum. Next base: position 66,891 of record CABFOW010003667.1, on the reverse strand, counting down.
CCTAACTAAAATTAGTGGGGGTGCTGCTCCAGAATTTTTTAGTCTCTGTTTTAAAATTGTGTAAAAGGAAAAAAACATGTATAAAAATTAAATTTATTCATGAACTTGATAAAATCTGAACAAAAAATTATTATCTTTTTTACTTACTTTAACTTAAATTGTTACAGTTCAAGCTTGATCTATTCATTTAAAAATGAAATCCATTCTTCTTGTTTTGATTTTCGCAAAAAGTTCAATAATTTTCTCCTTGATTTCTGGATGACAATTGAGGAAATTTTTCTCAATTGAAAGTACTGCAAGCGCATTTAGTCTTCCTGTTAAATAAAATAACTAAAAAAAATGATTCAAATAGAATAGCTGGAAGCAGAATAATAATCTAATTCTACACTCTTCTACACTTTACCACATTCAAGAATATGGTACACGGTTTTTAAGCACAACACACGCTGAGTAAAAAAAAAACACTTCCTTCCGCCATCATGCCAGAGCCGGCACTACGAGAGCAACAGTGCTCTCTCTACCTGGCATTACCGCCTTCTTTTCGACCCCCTCTTATGTGCGAATGCGCACAACAGTAAAACACCACGTAGCTGGCACTGTGAAGCGCAGAGTTACATACAAAGATTTACGGGAATTGAACATGCCACAATAGACATAGGGCAGATGACTTTACTCCCCTCTAAAGGAAGTTGTGCTACGGATCTTTATCGCTCGAGAAAAATCAGTTGAACACGGCTGGGTTTGAAATTTAGATGAGACTATAACCCTTATTAACAAACTTATTAGCTTGGCTATTTAATCCATCATGATATGTGCATTCGTACAGTCGTCATTGTACATTTGGCAGCAAAAGGCCAACTACCGAGTTGAAGATGGCTTCGTTATCTGGTAGTTCGTGATCTTAATTGATCACACATTTGTAACTGACGATGTACACACGTACATAACAGACTTTTGCCTTAAAATATAAGTAAAGAATGACCGTAAACACGGGACGAATCCTGGATGAGCTCAGTGGCTAGAACATTGGCTCATGGTCCTGAGTTCGATTCCCGTGTCCAGGTGTTATTTTTCAATTTATACAATATTATATTTAGATGCAGCTATAACCATAATCGACAAATATAATATTTTGTATATTTAATCCATCTTGTAAAAGAAACCTAGACACACTTTGAAAATACCTTTCTGGAAATATTGTTAAGTCCTTTCGCGTTCACTCATAGAAATACAGTGCGGAAGGTAACGTGGAACTACAACACTCCCTGACCTCCCCTAGTACACGGGCTTTCCACCAGATGGTGCATGTAGCACTAACCAGTCGAAGGGCTGAGAGCATGTCTAGCGCGTAATGGGTGGGATTCACATCAAACCAACGGGTGGTAGACTTAAGAAGAAGTATTATTGTCAATACCACTTCCTTTAATTAAATTCCCTAGTTTTACAGACAGATTCTTCCTGTGATTCCATCCTCTAGCTTTATTTTCTTTCATTCTGTACATTCCAATAAAATAAAAACACAAAATAAAGTGACTCTGTTTTCACGTAGCGTCTGAAGCATTATTTTCAGAGAGAAGGAATCCCAATATCAAAAGTAATAAACTTAGACGTTGACATAGGATTCCTTAAGCTTATAAGCTTGGTTTCCATTTTTTACTGTTTTTATCGAACAAAACTTGATGAACCAGATAATAAATAATTTAAAAATAATATATACTTTGTGGGTTTTAAGCTAATGTTGATTTGCATCAAGCTTGATACTTAAAAATTGAAAATTACCAAATTAAAATAAGTTATTGAATTGCTTTCTAATGTGTTGACCAATTTTAACGAAATTTTTCAGGGATATTTTTTGAACCTCATTCAAATAACTAATTTACAGGGTTTTAAAATCTTGCTATCCATTTCAATATGGCTCATGTTTAGATGGTTTTTCATTTAGTAGCTCATCTCAAGTGATTTAAGTTTATGATTTTAAACAATCGACCAAATATCTAGGGCACAATTTTTATTTGTAAATTTTGACATATATTGCGAGATTGACGTCTTGGATCGTTTGGACAACATTTATTTTCTATGAATATAATGTACTTTTGAATATATTATTAATTTATTTATTGTATAACCTGGTCACCAAGGAAAAACTTCAAAATACAAAATTAAATAATTAGAGGTGATCTTTCAACTTGAAGTCCAAAGGGTACGACTTTAATAACTATATAACAAAATATTGAAATATTTGTGGCATTAAACTTAAAGCTTAACCCTTTTCATTGGCCACATGGTCTAAGGCGTCGCTGTCGCAATAAAACTGACTGCCGATGATGGGGAGATTCGGGTTCAAATCGCGGTCGGGTGTACTGAGGATGGAATTAAATGCGTTAGTAAACTTTTAAAGGGGGCAGCAACAATTTTAACCCCATTTTACGTCTCTTGCATTGATGACGCATGTTCAAGAAGTCTGAGGACATTATGTAAGAACCAAGTTGAGACCACTCATCATGTGAGAACGAGGCTGAGTGGTGTTTTATTAATGGTGTAGAATTAGGATAGGCTCACATTTTGATTTACGCTTCGGTTCGAAAAATATTCCTGATTTGAATTTTTCCCCATTTCTTTACAAAATAATAAAAAAAAAGCAGATTTGATGAGGTGTGTACAAGTGTAGCTCTGCTATCAAAATGTACTTCACAAGCAAATATAATTATATACGAGCAGGTGTTCTCCAACTTAATAATAATAATAATAATATTTAGCACCACGTCTTACTACCCGTTCGAGTTATACGCTTTAAGTACTAATTACTCTAAATGGATTAGGAATTGTGAAGGTTGAATTAGAGGAAGTGAGCCCGCATTTGCGTGGGGGGAGAGTGAAAACCATTTAGGAAAAACCACCCCCAGTTCACCCGACCGAGATTCGAACCTAGATCTCCCCGTCCTCAGCAGTTGGGCTCAACACGACAAGCGCGTTAGCCAACTACGCCACCGAGGTGGGTTTCTCCAACTTAAAGTGTAGTACATATTTCTGGTTTTGCTCCTTGTCTTAATAAACTAGCTCAAGATAGTGGCGTATTTTTGTAAGTGAGTCAATGAATTATTTTTTTTATCACCGTGTCTTACTACCCGTTCGGTTTATACGCCAATGTACTAAATTACGCTAATGGTTTCAGGAACTAGGAATATTATATTTAGAGGAAGTGTACCCCAATTTGAATGGAGGGAGAGGGAAAAACAATTTAGAAAACAAACCCTCAGTATACCAGACCAAGATTCAAACCTCGATCTCCCCTTTCATAGGTAGTATAGTCTACCACGTTAGACCACACGGCCACCAAAGCGGGTAGTCTAGTTCTTAATGCCTTAGAATAAATAAGTATATTCCAGACTGAAAAAAAAGAAGAGGCACTAAAAAAAAGAATCAAACTCATTTTAAATTTAAAGGAGATTAATTAAGAATCGTCAGAAGTTTGATGGATTCAATATGTACTATTAATTAGTCTTTTATTTAACTTTTTTTAACTTTTCAAATTACATTTGTTCATCTTCTTATTTGAATCCATTTCTCGATAATCTAACAATACCTCAGTTCTGCCAACTTCTCTTCTACAAAACTTCCCTTCTTATACCAGTTATATTTGAAATTATGATTTAAGTTTACTTAAAAAATTAAATTGTTTTTATCGAAACAATTTCATATTTTCAATCGTTACAAGGATGTCCACGTGACCAATGGTAAAAGCATCGGTTGAAAAGGGGTTAGGAGAGAAGGTTTGGAAGGGGGTAAGTTTATTATACCTCACAACGGCCAACGAAGCTTTCTGCTTTCTTCCGGCTGTATAACGCATGCGTTGTCAAATCCGCATGCGCACTGATTTGAGATGGTTAGTTTTGAGATTTTATTATCTCTCCCGTACCGAAGATATCAATCAGAGCTGACTAAATTGAGATGTGTGTAACTTTAGCAGAACGGCTCGCGCCGATCAGGCGGAAATCTTGTGATTGGCTTATAGCTCGTCACGTGACCCCATTTCTGTTTCACACTTGTTTTTCGGCGAACATGTGAATCCACAGTAATTGTAAAATATTATGAACATAAGAGAAAATAATAATATAAATACTATCATTCTAACCATTTGTTTGCTGAAATTAATTCATTTTAACATTCATACGTTCAGTTAAGTGTTAAATTAATGATATGGGGTCTGGTTGTTAAGTTTTGTTCATATACTTATGTTGGGACTGAACCACTAATAAGCAGTATTAGAGCTCTAAAATAAATTACAGCTCAAAAATTTTGAACAAATAACTTTTTTAAACAAATCTTGAATCCAAGATTTTCTTGAATCCTAGAACGTTGAAGTCCGAATTTGAGGAGTCAAGGATTCCATCCCTAATATATATAAGGGATATATTATATATATATAGATAGATAGATATATATATACACACACACACACACACACCCACCACTTTATAGGTCCATCCCTTTCTTTTTTTTTCTCCTTCTCTATCGAATACTGTATATACCCGTTACTCAATGCCATCTCACAATGAAAGATGTGGCATGGTGGGTGGATGTCAAATGGATGCACCCTGCTCTGTACTAGTGACGTCACGTTGGTATGGCAGCCGACATTAATTCAAATCGCTTTATATCTCGAGTATCGATCCCACCGCATTTCATATGCATTCCTGATTGACAACCTGGATTCCACTCACCTTTTGTCCATGAGAAGTCCATCCACCGAAGGGGTAGTTTTAACTGACAATTATCAGAAGGGTAGTATTGCAAACATGGCTTTAATGTCACTTTTATTAAAATATGTGGAAATTATTATTTTTTAGTAATACCATATTATCAATCAAATTTTTTTAGCATGGTTTGCATGGTTTCTTACTATCCGTTCGGGTTGTACGCTATCAAAAGTATTAAATATACGCTTCTAATAATATTTCACAAAGGATTATTATATAATTAGCTTTTTCGTAACAAATTGAAAGAACAACAAATATTAATACAAAATGGGTTTTTTGACGGCTATGGCAACAAGAGATAGCTCAAGTTATAAGTATATATAATAATTACTCTAATTACCCGACCTCAATTCGAGCCCCGATCTCCCCGTAATTAGAGTAGTACAGTCTAACACGAGCATGAGGCTTTAGACCATTCGGCCACTGAATCGGGCAGTAATTAATTAATTAATTAAAAAGCATTATATTCACAATTGTATCTTCTTATAGTTAGCAACTAAAATAAATATAGGTTTTTTATGACTTAGGGAAAGAGTTATACAAATATTAGTTTCAAAATAAAATGTTTTTATTATGTAAATTGATGCTCACGAACAGAACCGAAAACGATATGAATGCTGTCATTAACCGCGCTGATTTCATCCGGTTTGAAAGGAACGTAGTATTTTAGAAGCTCTCATTTGTAAGGCATTTTACAGACGTCTTTTCCATGTAAAAAATTAACATCCAGAATTGTGTTTTCATTAAGCTCGTATTTAAATAATTAGAAAACATTTAAAAGAAAGAAATAATTAAAAACATAGCCAAGGAAGCTTTCAACAAGAAAAGCTTACTGCTGACTATCAAGTTGAGTTTGGAAATGAGGAAGAAACTGATAAAATTATACATTTGAAGCATCGCAATGTATGGGGAAGAAACTTGGATTCTTAAGAAGATGGAAAATAAATACGTTGAGAGCTTTGAAATTTGGTGCTGGAGAAAACTTGAGATCAGGTGGACAGACAGGGTGACAAATGAAGGAGTCCTAAGAAGAGTGTATGAGAAGACAACCATTTCGGGTGTGATTCTTCGGTACAAAGCCAAGTGTATTGGACACATCCTTAGGAGGAACTGTCTTCTGCACGACGTCATAGAAGGAAAGGTTGAGGGAAAGAGGATTCAAATATTGGATGATTTGAAAGAAAGAAGACACTTCTGGGAGCTGAAGGAGGAGGCAGAGGACAGGGTGCATTGGCGGTCTTAGTTCAATGATAAAAGGAACGGACCTATTGTGTGACAGAACACATTTAAATAATAATTATAGTAATAATAAAGGTTGTGAAAGTTTTAATTGCCAAACGTGACAGTAGTCCCAACGCATGGTCTTGCAGATCATGTGGTTTGGCGAATGGACACACGAGAGTAGATCTGTTACTAGCTGTCAGCTATCATTAATACTCTTACGCTGGATAGTCTATACATTGGCGAATGGATACACGAGAGTAGATCTGTTACTAGCTGTCAGTTATCATTAATACTCTTACGCTGGATAGTCTATACATTGGCGAATGGATACACGAGAGTAGATCTGTTACTAGCTGTCAGTTATCATTAATACTCTTACGCTGGATAGTCTATACATTGGCGAATGGATACACGAGAGTAGATCTGTTACTAGCTGTCAGTTATCATTAATACTCTTACGCTGGATAGTCTATACATTAGCGAATGGATACACGAGAGTAGATCTGTTACTAGCTGTCAGTTATCATTAATACTCTTACGCTGGATAGTCTATACATAGCTTGTATCTACTTGTCTGGAGGAAAGGTTTATCGGGGGTAGAACGGGAATAGAGTAAGGGTAAATTAATCATTTTATTTTACATGTGTAACGGGCTAATCTGGCTTAGCCCCGTTCAAATGTAAAACACGAACATTTTTGTGTTACAAACAAGTCGTCAAGAGTTAACAAATGAAATAATAGTGTTGAATGCTACGCCCATAACATTTGTGTGTTTGGTTACATACCTACTTCACCAACTCTTCCATCGAGTCTGATGCCCCGCTGAAAAGAACAACATCGAGGGAACTGGCTGGGCGTGACCTCAGGCAAGAGCTCCGCGCCGGACAACGAACTTCAATCAACTGAAAGCGCCGGGAACAATGTTCGCCGACGCGAGTCGATGTTCCAGAATAAAAAAGATCTTTTCCCCACCACTTCACCACATCACGTGGGGTTCTCATGGTATATATCCGCTGGGCCGCTGGGAAGAAATACAGAAACCTGCTGGACACCATCAGGGCCGTTGGATCACGGCACACTCTCGTCACGTCGGCTAACTCATTGGATCAACGTAGAAATACAGTTCGGGGAGATGGATCCACGAGACAGGAACAAATTTCTGTAGTAGTCTATTGTACGACAGAATGTTTCATCCAAACTTCAAGTCAGGAGTTAAGACTGTATCACCTTAACTACAAGTTAGGAGTTAAGAATGTTTCATCCAAACTTCAAGTCAGGAGTTAAGACTGTATCACCTTAACTACAAGTTAGGAGTTAAGAATGTTTCATCCAAACTTCAAGTCAGGAGTTAAGACTGTATCACCTTAACTACAAGTTAGGAGTTAAGAATGTTTCATCCAAACTTCAAGTCAGGAGTTAAGACTGTATCACCTTAACTACAAGTTAGGAGTTAAGAATGTTTCATCCAAACTTCAAGTCAGGAGTTAAGACTGTATCACCTTAACTACAAGTTAGGAGTTAAGAATGTTTCATCCAAACTTCAAGTCAGGAGTTAAGACTGTATCACCTTAACTACAAGTTAGGAGTTAAGAATGTTTCATCCAAACTTCAAGTCAGGAGTTAAGACTGTATCACCTTAACTACAAGTTAGGAGTTAAGAATGTTTCATCCAAACTTCAAGTCAGGAGTTAAGACTGTATCACCTTAACTACAAGTTAGGAGTTAAGAATGTTTCATCCAAACTTCAAGTCAGGAGTTAAGACAGTTTCACCTTAACTACAAGTTAGGAGTTAAGAATGTTTCATCCAAACTTCAAGGTAGGAGTTAATGAAGTGCCTCGTAAACTACAAGTTAGGAGTTACGTGAACTTCAAGTTAGGAGTACTGTTAGATGTTGTGAATATATTGAGATTAGGATTAGGTTTAGCTTATTTTATGGCCTGTTAAATAAAGTAATTTATTCGTAAGCATTAGGAAATAAGCAGTGTCAATGTCTAGACACTGACGTAGCCCAACGGTAGCGTGCCAGGGAAAGAGATAGTTCATGTTATATGGAGGCCTGGGATCTATACCTAGTTAGGTACGATTGCCATTCCACGCACTTGTGTTGAGTGGGTTAACTGTGGGCCGCTCGTGCTTCTCGGGATTGGCCCGTGGTTTTATCTATGTTGCTAAGCCGTATTACTCCCCTTTGGAGTATACAGCGTAGGAGCCGTTTTCTGCCCCTCTGGCGCGGCTGGAGCTGTCATTTGTTACTCATGTATGAGTTGTGATATTGACCGCCCTTCAGGTGATCAAACTGTGGGACGTGTTCCCAACCGGGCATGGCCCGTAAGTTTAAATATACCTATGTAAATTGATTGAGCCTCTTGTAAGGGGTTTGGCCTGTATTCTAGGCCCTCGTATATAACGGGACTTGAACTTGCCCTATGTAAGTCATAACTTAACGTGCGTGTACAACATGCCTAGTGGTTAAGGGGCCTGTAATGTAACTCTGTTGTCTGAGTTAGTTCTTCTGGCGCCCCACGCCCCTTGTTGGCCCAGACTTAGGCAATGTTACCTAAAATCTAACTTAGTTTGTATAGACTGTTCTTATTGAGATTACGTGCATAATTCTTGTCATGTATCATGTTATTTCAATAAATTGCATTACTTCTATATACATCCTTTTTCTTTTTTACTTCTGTATTTATATGTTCGTGCACCCCTAATAAAATAGGGCACGGTGCACATGCGTTGACAGGTTTTGGTTTTAATTTAATTTACAGAGGTTATAAGTTTTCTTTTCATTTATATAAATTTAATTGACTTTGAAGCTGTCCATCCCAACTGTTTGTTTCGTCCACAACGCTCATAAAAAACAAAGTTCTGGACTTGTTCAAGTCACCGTTTTAGGTTTAGACATATTTTGCATTTTTTACTTTTTCTCGACATCTCGGATAGAAAGATGTATTGTGATCGTCAAAAAAGTCGAACTCGAGATTTTGATAAATGTCAACGTTACATGCCACCCCCTGAAACTATAAAAGTGGTTTTCGCAGTGACGTCTGTCTGTACCTCTCGGTAGAGCCGAAACTTTTTTACGGATTGGGCTAAAACTTGCTAGCCAGTGTTTTCATAAGGTCCCCCCAAGGTTTTTTTTAGAATTATATATCTAACCCTAAAATTAAGGGTAGTTTACTGAAAGGCAAGAAAAAAAATCGATTTCCTTAAAATTCGCTCTATCGATTCAGATTAAATTTTATACGTGTACATTGTTTATCATAATAAACAAGATAGCAATTCTCATTTTCTCATTAAAATTAATTTGTGGGTACTTGGCAAGAGGGAAATTTTTCAATTTTCATAATTTCTCCGCAACTATTTGAGATACGAAATAACTTACCATAGTAAAATTGTAGTACTATTAGAGATAAAAATCTTTTATTTGAAATATTTTTTATAAAACCAATAATTTCTTAGCCATAAGCAGATATATATATATATATATTTATATATATATTTATATATATATATATATATATATATATATATATTTGAAAATGAATTTGATTCTTATGTTCTTTGGTGGATAAAGATGATTCTCGCTTCTCAATGTTTCTTTAACAGTATTCCTGATTACTATTGCCATAGAGCAAGTAACAGTGTATATCATTTCATTTATGATCTTTGGTGTAGAGTTTCTACAACAATTTACAGACCTACTATTTCGTTTCACAAATCTTACGAGTTTTTAGTAAATGTATATTTTAAGATAAAAGCGCGAGAAAGTTTGTGCAGTGCACCGTACAATTTATTTTTCCCGCCTTGAACGTGAATAAGTTTTTTTTATTTTTTCTGGAACTTATCTGTCATATCCAGACATTTATCTGCAATTTTTTTTTATTTAGCCGAGTTTTTGATTGGTTTATAAATATTGAAAAAATATATAATTTCTTTTAAAATTGATCTGTGGGTTTGTTTTTACTAATTTTGTTTTATCTATAGTCATTTTGAATAGATTTTACCCTATTTTTCTGAATCATTCTTTAATTAATTAATTCTTGTTTGACACTTGGAAAACGTTTAAAAAATATATATTTAACATAAATAAAATTAATTAACTAATATTTCATAAAAATGTGATTACTAAGTTGCAATATCTACCAACTATTTTAATTACTTTGTTCAAATAAATAAAATAAGTCTTAGCCTGATCGGTAAAATAGTTTAGGCTATACTCCGATGTACAGACAAATACACGGACAGACAGACAGACAAACATTCAAAAACAACCTTTTTGGATTCAGGGTGTAATGAAACGTCGAAATTCACGATCACATTACTTTATTTCTTTACCTGTAAGGTAACGAGAAAGTAAAAATATGTAATTTAAATAATAAGCCATGGTAGCTTTTCATTAACCAAGTTTCGAGAGTAAATGATCGACTTAAAACTGTATATTTAACACATAGGCTTACTTCTCAAAAAAATTTAACATGATTATTTCTTCGAATATAACTTTAACCTCATCGTCGGTTGGGCGGTATAAGCTTTGAGGTTTACTTTGAGTTATATTTAGTCAGGAATTGAAACCCAACCTCAGATAATGTAGTAAATGTATTATCTGTGAGGAGGAGGTCGGATTTCAAATCCCAACTCAGTGTATTAAGGATAGTTTTAAAAATAATAATTTTCCACTCTCCCTTTACGCAAATTTTGATACACTCACTCAAAATGTTACCTTCCTCATCCTTAAATTATTTGGTAAATATGCGGATAGCCCAAATGCGTAGAAATACGTGGTGCACTTTTTATATATGGATATGGCCGTATGTGTGATTTTCAATAAAAGCCGTTATTTGAAAACTGGAAACTCGTGTTGCCACAATGGCGGGAATAAAAATATTACAATAGTATTTGCATTCTTAATCCTTTTAATTACTTATTTAAAGATAAAATAAAGCCCGGTTTTTATAATGAAATCACTCTTGACCACCAACATTGCTTAAAAGTCACTAAAATTTGGCATTCTATAAATATGTTTGATTTGATTTATTGATTAAAGAACTTATCAAAAACTTTTAATGATAAGTATTTATGAGTTACTTAATATTTTATCTTTAAATTATCAATCAAATGGAAACCGGTCCCGAGGTGTAGTGCTCAGTGCACCTGCCTACAAGCCTAGGGGTACCGAGCTCGATTCGCGGCTGGTACCTTGGGTATTTTTCCCTTCAAGAGAAATGATAACAAAGGACATCAGGGTTTGGTTAATAAGTTCATACCAGCTCCACAACTTCACAATAACCATCAGCGCATCATCTAATTGCGGGTACTGCGTGTAGACTGGATAAAGGTATGTGACACATGAGCGGCTAGTAGTCCACACATAAAGAGACATAATCGTATTTTATGTCCCTCCCACTCAGAGGTAAATGCAATACCATACAAAAAAAGAATCATACGGATAAGTAATACATTATATTATATTTACAGAAGTGAAATTTCCGTTTCTCCGCAACTATTTGAGATAATAAATAACTTATCATTGCAAAATTGTAGTACTATTAAAAATAAAATAAAATTATATGAAATATATTGTTATAGAACAAATATTTTCTGATATATTAATACAATTTTGCGAGCTTTAGTTGTACAGAGATACTACTTATGTTTTAACGCAATAATTCTCTAATTCCATCTAGAGTAATTAAAAAATTTGTTCTTTTTCCTTAAACCTCTTAGAGGAAATGTTTGTACAACAATGATCTATATACATTTTAAACTCAATAGTCAACATTTACATTTTTTATTCTTCAAAATTTATAAATGAGGAATTTAATATTAATGAGATGACCTGAAGATGTGCAACACCTAATAAAAGTAAAATTAATAACCGGGGAATTTTAATACGAAGTGTTGACCCTTGTGGACCCAACATTAATCTTTTTTTATCGGTCCAAACTTACAAATGAAGACATTAATTCTTTAAAAATAAAATTATAAAATTTAAACCCGGGTCTCAAAAAATGTTTTACGTAAGTATAGTGCAATTTATGCTTGGGTCTACTAGTGTATATTATTTCGTTTCACATACTTACTAATAGTTTTGAGTAAATATCTCCATTTTTAAACAATAGAGCGAGAAAGTCCGTGCGGAGCTCCATACCATTTATATTTTTAAATATCACAATACTTCTCTCTCCGTGGGGTCTAGATAAGGTAAAAATTAAAGTTCCACACTTGCCAAAGCTATATTTCAAGCAAAGGTGGAAAGAAATAACTACAAGGGAGTTTTATTTTTGTTTACCATATTGAGTTGAAATTGAAAAATGAGGAACCTTTTTTTCCAAAAGTGTTTTTTTAAGGGTGTTGCAGCAAAGAGCGGTAAAGACCGGACTAAATAAAGTAGATTACAAAATGCATCCCTTTAGTAAAATGTGAAATACGATACTTGTAGAAAGGATACGCGTATCTGACAACTCCAAAAACTACTTTAATTCACTCATACGTCAGATCATGAGATCTGCAGCTAACACTTTTGATACGATAACACCGATAAGTAAAATGCTGTTAAATTATAGTAAAATATTATAGTTGTTGACCACAAAAAAACATGTTTGACATAAAAAATATTACCTACCAGAAGCCTCTAAAATTAATATTAGGCCAAATTTTCCGATTATATACGGTTTAATACTACTTAGAAGCGTCTTGCGTTGGTTTGGGCATGTTGAGAGGATGACTGTGGATCGAATGACGAAGAAAATATATGAGAGTAGAGTGTGTGGATCAAAGGGAAAAAGTAGGCCATGTTAAACATTGTCTAAATGTTGTAGACGAATGTGTAAGAAATATATATATATATATATATATATTAAGAGTTTTAAGAATAAAGGAGCATGCAAGACTCAGTGTATGGATTTTATTGAAGCTAAGGGAGTATGTAAGGATCGTAAAGTGTGGAGAAAGTTAGTGAGATGGATTAAGTTTTATTTTAGATATATGCGCAGTTTCTTGCTTACCCCGTAAGGGAACACCGGGATTAGGTGTGTATTTTATTATTATTATTACGGTGTATGTTACAGTATCTATTAACTCATTTCACTTATCTTACTATCGTGGTTAGGCAAATAAGTCCTTGTCGTTCGTTTCTGCATTTAGCTTGTGGGCTTTGTTTAATTTTTTTTGGCACCACGTCTTAATACCTTTTTAGGTTTTACTTATATATACTGTACTTATTATGCTATTGAGTTAGGGACGAGGAAGGTTGAAATTAGAGTAAGTGTACCCGAATTTATGTGGAGGGGGAGTGGGAAACTGTTTTGGAAAAAACTCAGTACATCCGACAGAGAGTTGAGCTCTGATCTCCCTGTTGTCGGAAGTCTAGGATAACAACAGAGTGAGATATGTGGCCACTGGAGCAAATCTTAAAACCTATAATATAATTTAATTTATTGATTGACTTAATATATTTGGTATCTCCAAAACTAGCTCATGTTTATGTAGGGAAGAACTATAAGAAAGTTGGCAGCTTGATATTGAACGTTCTAATTTGAGATAGTTTTGATGCGGCTTTTCCGTACGAATAACGGGTCAAACAACTAGTTGATTATATGGTTAATCTAAAACGTAATAAAAAGCTCCAAGAAAATGTTCTATGGATTGCTTCATAATTTCTCTTTACATTATAAATTAAATTGACTAAAAACGCAAACAATCTTTTTTTGCCACCATTGTGGCAACATTAGATCCCATTTAAAAAAAACAATGGAATTCCTATTAAAATTAAACTTTACTTACTTGAAGACTCTTTGAGATTTATCCAAATAACGAGAGAGAGAGCGAGTGGATTTAATAACGCCCCCTCCTATCCGCCGTATTCGTGGCCCGTGGTCTCGAGTTGAGCAATTCCCGCCTGGGGATGACTCTCGAACCATCGTAATGAAATGTAAATAGCTATCAATGCAGTGTGTATAGAAACAGGTAAACTCAATTTGAGCGCTCAAATTGCACGCTCGGCTTATTTCATACCCAGTTTACTCTCTTATGTGTGTAGGGTTNGGGGTGGGGGGGGGGGGGTAGTCGGGCGTATAGTATTCATGGTGTGTTACTTTAATAATGTCGGAAGGTTTCGGGATAGTGGGAGCTTTTGATATCGCGCTCAAAGAAAGGGAAATACGTCAGTCTTGTCTTGTTCGGTGGTAACGGGGAGATTGGAGCTTGAATTCCTGTCGGGGTATTCTTAAGACAGTTTTTCCTAATTAGTTTCCCACTATCCCTCTACGTGAATCCAGGTAAACTTTATATAACTATACCTCTATCTTATTTGTGTAAATAAGCGGATACCTGGCTGGGCAGTAAGATGTAGACCAAGAAAATAGAAAGATATATTTTCTTGAGAAATTTAAGTGTTTTTTTTTTCAATTTTAATCAAACACATACCTGGTCCTTTGGCCACATGACCTAAAACGTCACTACCGTAATAGATCAGACTGCATATAATGGGGAGATCGGGGTTCAAATCTCGGTCGACTCTACTGAGGGTTGTTTTTACTAAATGGGTTCCCACTCTCCCGCCACACAAATTCGGGTACATTTCCTCTAAATTATACTTTCCTCATTTCAAATCCTATTGATATTCAATACGTGGCCAGCCTAATTTGTCAGTAAGATGCGGTGAACCTGCTATGGTGAACGCATGGTCTAAGAGGTCACTCTCACAATTTACTAGTCTGGAGATGACGGGGAGATTGGGGTTTGAATCGCTGTTGGGTTTACTGAGGGTGGTTTTCCTAAAAAAAAAATCCATTCTCCTTCCACGCAAATGAGGGTACACTTCATATTAATATAACCTTTATAATTCATAAAACCATTAGCGTAATTAGTACATTAGCGTATAATCCGAACGAGCTGTAAAACGCGGTGATAAATAAAAAGGTTGTATATTCTTGTTTACCTGATAACTTGATAGTGATACTATTAATGTATAATTTAGAACACACTAATGAATCCTTGTATAGGAAGATAAATGTCCAGCATGTATTTATGAAAAAGGTAAATTGTCCCAGTAGTTATAAGTTGGTTCACTGAACAGCATAACTTAATAAATAAACAAGGGATACAAAAAGAGTAGGGTGGATTTTAAAGGAATGTTACATAATTCACCTGGAAAGTGGATAGGGAAACATAATATGTGAATAAAGTACTCCACATAACCCGTGTTGGTATTGACTCCTTTACTTCAATACAGATTCACTATAATTATGATAGTACTTTATTTCTCGTTTATCTTAATATAAAGACATTTACCAAAAACTCAAAATTGTGAAACAAAATGATACACATTGCTGCAGAAACACTCCACCAAAGAGCATAAATGAAAAGATATATACACTTTTATAAAGACATTGAGAAAAGAGGAACACCTTCGGCCACCAGAGCATAGAAATCATTTTCAATTGTTCAAAGAGTTCCATAAAAATATACAGTATATTTGGTTATAGCTCAGAATCTATTGGTTTTATAAAAATAAATTCCAAATATTTTTTAAATTTGAATAATACAATAACTTTACAATTATACGCTAGTTATTATTTCAAATAGTGCCGGAGATATCATAATTGGACGTTTCTGCTTAAGTAAATAACCTTAAAGTCATTTTTATGGGAAAAAGATAATTGAAGTTTTATTTATAGTTTTAAACAATATGTAGAAACAAAATTTGATCAAAATCGTTATAGAGAAATTTTAAAATTAATTTATGTTTTCTCTTTTTTCCTTTCAGTAAACTATTTTTTAATTTTAAGGTTGGATATTTGATTACAAAAACCCCTTAAGGGGATCCTATAGAAACTCAATAGACCAAGTTTTAGCCTGATTTGTAAAATGGTTTTGGCTCTAGGCCGAGGTATAGACAGACAGACAGACAGACTGCATCGCGAAAAGCACTTTTCAATTTCACGGGGGTCATAAAACGTCGATATTTACCAAAATCTTAAATACTTTTTTTTTGACAATCACAATAGCCTACGTCGCTCTCCGAGTGGTCAATAGAATGTAAAAGTAATACTCATTCTGGTGAATACATATTCTAAGATGTCAGGCTAGCAATAGACTGGAACGACCCGCCTCGGTGGCGTGTTGAGCTCGACTGCTGAGGACGGGGAGATCGAGGTTCGAATCTCGGTCGGGTGGACTGGGGTGGTTTTTCCTAAATGGTTTTCCACTTTCCCTCCACGCTAATTCGGGTTCACTTCCTTTAATTCAACCTCCCCGATTCCTAATCCACTATCGTAATTAGTACTTAAAGCGTATAACCCGAACGGGTAGTAAGACGTGGTGCTAAGTAATAATAATAAATTGAAATACTAATGTTGGGTAGGTTGAAATTTGAGCATAAGCCGATTGTAGTGGGGTTGATTTTCCATTAATAATAATTTTTACATCCTCTCTTAGTGCTAATTCAGGTGCGCTTCCTCTAAAAAGATATGCCTCACCTTTTTCCCATAATTTAAGTGGTTAATGATAACCCTTGTTTAACGTAACAATTTTAAACATGTAGGCTATGTTTATGAAAATGTAATTCGCAAGTTGGAAAAACAAAAATCACGATTCAAATACTGTGTTTCTTTCTTGTGATCGTAAAATTAAAATAATAACGTTTTTAAATGAAATCGTCAGGGCGAAAGCAATTTGCGCGGGGGNTTTGGGGGGGGGGGGGAAGCAGCCGGGCGTGACAGGAAATGTAGTGGAAGATGTTACGTTCTTTTATACTTTATTTAAGAGGCAGCCAACAAACACAGTATACCAACAGTTTGAACCTTAAAAAAACTCGGTTAAATTTTTTTCCAATGATTTCATCTGAAAAACTTAATAGTTTTTTATTCTCTTAATGTTTGCATGGCCTGTAAAATGTCTTTTTAGCATTATGTAAGTTTATTTTTTTTATCACCGCGTCATACTAACCGTTCAGGTTGTACGACTCTGTACTAATTACTCTAATGTGTTAGCTATGAGGAAAGTTGAATTACTATGAAATGTAATCGCAGTTGCGTGGAGAGCGAGTGTAAAACTATTTAGGAAAAACCACCCAAGTACACCCAACCGTGATCCAACCCTGATACACCCGTCATCGGCAGACTACTATATTGCTTGAATCCCACCTGGGTGTACTGATACTATTTTTGTTTTTTAAATGGTTTCACACTCTTTATCTATTTTTTTACTCAAATATGGGTACATTTCCACTAGAATTTATCTCATCCGTCTACCACATTATTGTAGTTAATATAATGTATGTGAATACCCTGAACTGTCAATTAAACGCCGGGGAAAGGAGGGTACTAAATAAAAATATTTTAAGCCATAGACCTAGCATCAAAATAATTATCGTCCTTCAATTAATCTGTAAGCCTCTAATCAACGAGTCGATAACAGAGGAAACGGATCCGTGGTTCTAATTACGTGTTTGCAAGTAGGACCACTTGGGGAAACAATGTCGATGTTTTATCATGGGTTGTTCAGATCCGTGTGAAAATAAATCGAATAAACTCGAGTCCCACTTTCATAAGCACGAGTACCAATCGAAAGGTGAATTAAAAACGCGCCAACTCAACGAGATTATATAAAAAAAACTTTTTTAATTAAAATGTCCCCTTTACCCCCACTGGTGTGGGCATATTATGTAACGATGGGTTGCAATCGAGGATGGGGGAGATTACTGGCTATATGTCTGCGTGGGTTCGTAATTGTTGTTAGGCTTTTGTTTTGCGATTTTTATTGTACTACAATGTACTAATACCAAATGTGAGGTTGATTAAGAGATACGAAAGAATTTAAAAGAGTATTTTAGAAACTTGTGGCAGAACGAAGTATTGCGAGTAATGATTAACCAATGGCCTGACTGATCTCTAGGTGGCCCGACGTGGACATGAACCCCGGTACCTTGGGACTCGAACGGAAGCCCCTCAGCACTCGTACTTGGCAATCCGGCGTCCTAACCCGCGTAGCTTCCAAAATGAGCCGCGTGACCCTCCTAGGTTCGGTGGTTAATTGTCAGCTTTGTTAGCTGGAAATCTCGTACTATTTATAATACAACTTGGCCTGACTGCCAAAAGGATTGCTGGCACTTTCTTTAAGTAGTCAGCGCATTTTGTACTATTATTTACTAACTAATTAAAACACTTTGCAATACTCGTTTTGTCACTTACAATCCACAACACAACAAATGTTAAACAAACACTCGCCTTAATTTATGCCATGTCGATTACAAAAACAAAAATATTAACAGGAAAACCCATTTATTAGTTCGGTATTAGTGGTTCGATCTTTAATGGTACGAATAACATGTATTAACCGATACCTTGGTTCAATCGATATTGTGTTTGTCTGTTGAGCTATGTATGGGTCCCGGTTTCGATTCCATGGCATGGCCGAAAAATTTACCTTCGGTTAGATGTGGGTGTCACTTTTCACAGTGATAAACTAACGGCAGGGAGCTGGATGTTGTGTCTGTTTCATATTTAAGTTAGCTTATAAGTCTTATGCTGATATATTAGTCAAGTCAGGAAGTACATGTTCAATACTCCAAATACATATTTTTTGATATCTATTGTTCCGGAAACAAATTTTAGTCAAATATTAACACTATACTTGGAGATTTATCTAACGCCGCGTCTCACTACCATTCGGGCGATAAACATATTATGTACTGATTATCGGGTGTCTACTCACCTGGAAAACCTGGAATTCTTTTGGAAATTTCCCTTAGCATGGAAAATCAGGGAATTTTGGAATGACTTAGTGATTTTTTTAATATCCAACATTTGAAAAAAACTATCGTTGCAGATAATTATTAGGCATTCTGTCTTATGACAGGCCCATTCCTTTGTCAATGAACTTATACCGCAAATACACCCTGTCCTCTCCCTCTTCATTCAGCTCCCAGAATTTTCTTCTTTCCTTCGAGTCATCCGGTATTTGAATCCTCCTTTTTTCTAAGCTTCTCTTTTCCTCAACCTTTCCTTATTTGACGTGCAGAAGACAGTTCCTCCTAAGGATGTGTCTGATCCAATTTGCCTTGCACCGAAGAATCACATCCGAAATAGTTCTCTCCTCACACACGCTTCTTAGGGCTCCTTCATTTGTCACCCTGTCTGCCCACCTGATCTTCTCAAGTCTTCTCCAGCACCATATTTCAAAGCTCTTCAAGTATTTATTTTCCAACTTCCTAAGAGTCTAAGTTTCTGCTCCATACAGTACGATGCTCCAAGTATAGCATTTCATCAGTTTTTACCTCAGTTCCAAATTCAACTTGCTGGTCAGCAGCAACCTCTTCTAAATATTATTATTATTATTATTAGCCCCACGTCTTACTACCCATTCGGGTTATACGCCCTTACGCTAATGTGAAATGGTAGGGTGATTGTGAGATGAAATGGAGGACCTACAGTTTAACGTTGAATCCGAACCACGGTGGAGGTCTGGCATTCCCCACATTCACAAGTTGTGATTAATACACGTCTTGTCAGAGGTGAAGGAAGGGTTTGGCATTCAGATAAATCTATGCCAGGACTGAGGATTGAACCCTGGACCCCCAACACACTCTTCTTATTGAAAGTTTCCTTGGCTGTGGCAATCCTCGACCTAATTTCTTAAGTGCAGAAGGAATGCTTTACCAGAATACTTCCCAGGTACTTGAAATATTTTTGAATTATTATAAGACATTTAAAAAAAAATCATTCTTTTGGTTAAAATCTTACTCGCGTTCTGAAATACATTTTTCTGAAGAGATAATTATGGCTAGAATCCTAAGAATTTTTTTTGTCATTGTTAAAACCGGTGTACTGCCTCTCGCACGGTGATGCAACCGTGTAGCGTGGATTTTCTTTATATTCATATGCACGAACAATCTATTGTAACCAAACGACATATTTATGATGCTATTTTTCATCAGGTTGCGGCAACAAATTATGAGATACCCAAAACCCTTACACAGAGTGCACGGAAACCACACGCATGTTAGGCCAGTAAGGAGCGTCGAACACGAGACTCTGCAGCTGCTCGTGTTACTTCATAAAAGAGAAAAAAAAAGGGCTCTGGAGATAATACAACTCAAGAACAAGCGATTATTAATCCTGGAAAATGCTGTGAAGGACGTTGCAGCTTTGGATGAACAAATTTAACTATGCCACATCCATTTTAACTTTTATTTTTAAATAGATCGATAAATAATTTTGTATTTGTGGGTTCTTTATGTTATTTTTGTTTTTGATTTTTCTAACTGTATTTAAAAGTATCTTAAAATTCCAGCGTATTTAACAGATTTTTTAATAAAACATTTTGCAAACTTTTACCTTCTTAGTTTTCTTATATTTGGATTTGGAAAAAAAAAAATTACTCAATTGATCACCTTATTTTATAATGTTTTTTTAAATATATAAATGCCAAGTATAGGTACTTCATAGCTATAATAGTATTATGAGTAAAAATTAGAGGATTTGTCATTTCTGAAAAAATCAAATAATCGTCTGGAAAACATGGAATTCTCAAGGGAAACCCCCCCTCCCCCCAAGATTGAGTAGATACTCTGATGTTTTAGGGATGAGAAAGGTTGAATTTAAAGGAAGTTAACCCTCACTTGAATGAAGGGAGAATGTAAAACTATTTGTGAAACACCACCCACATTGCACCCAATTAGGATTCAAACTCCGATATCCTCGTCATCGGTAGTCCTGTCCATTTTGAGAGTGACGCCTTAGTCCAATGGTATCAAACTCAAACTATTCAAAGGGCCAGATTCAAAAACTCTTGGCAGTTACGGCCCACATTCTGAGAAACATGTTTGCTTGGATTTATTCTATAATTTTGTTTTATGACTCATCTTACTACCCGTCCAGTATATGTAAATTTTAATCACGTCTGTATCTAAGGGTTGAGAATGTTATAATAGAGAGGTAATGAAAACGCATTTCAGTCTAAAGAAAATTTGGTGAACCTTCTAGATAAAACTACCCTTTGTACAACCGGCTGAAATCAAACTCAACCTTCTTGATACCGTCCAAGACTGGACCAGAGGAGTCTGACGTTTAAACCACGTGCCCACCAATGCAGATCAATATTAGCTCATTTACTCTATGTACTTAAAATAATAAATGCATATTTAAAATATTTAAAACTTATTGTCCAAGATGTGAATGTGGTTTAGCGAGTTACTCGAAGCAGTATTTCATTAAATTATGTGGATTAAAATTTCCACAATTAAGTATTTAAAGTGATAAAACAATGGCACACTTTGAAATTGTTTTAAGTGTTTGCCGTTATTCAAAATTATATACGCACTAAAATATTTTAGTTTGTGTGTATATATGTTTATATGACTGCAGGCGGGATAGTTTTATATAAGTATTAGCAGAAGTACCCGGCGTTGCGCGGCGTAGCTTCGCAATACATTGCGTCTTTACCCCGGGAAAAGCTTTTCTTTACTTCAAACAGATATAAAAAACTCTTAATTTTATCTTTCCCGGGCCAGTTTTTAATTCATTACAAAAAATTAAATCAAAATTCTAAAATTTCTGCTTTGAGGTGCGCATTTTCGTACATTTCACAATTCTGCTTGCGCAATGCTCATGACAGGTAAACTAACTCTTTATTTTACTAATATAAAGTTCACACGTTCAGTTGCCACATGGTTTAACGCGCTACTTTCTTAGTAGATTAGACTACCAATGGGTGATCGAGGTTATTATCTCGGTTGGGTTTACTGAATTTTTTTCAAAATTGTTTTTCACTCATTCACCACGAAAATTCGGGCACACCTCCTATAGATATAACCTTCCTCACCCCCAAAACCATCAGTGTAAATAGTATATGAACTCATAACCCGAACGTTTAGTAAGACCCAGTGTCTAATATACATATATATATATATATATTATTGTTGTTGTTTAGTAAAATAATGTTACTAATAATAGTATGAATTGGTGACCTGGCGGTCTAGGTGTAAGGTGTCAGACTTCTGTGCTGGCGGCCGGGGTTCAATCCTCGGTCCCGGCACAGATTTTACTGTAGGCCCTCCATTTCATCTCACAATCACCCTACCACTACACATTAGCGTAAGTGCGTATAACCCGAACGGGTAGTAAGGCCCGGTGCTAATAATAATAATAATAATAATAGTATGAAAGTTATTGATGCATACTTCAATAAAATATATTTTCTAAAATTGTCCTATACCATACGAGTAACACGTGATTGAAATGGGGTAGGGGGGGTTTCCCTCCCAGAACAAGCATACATAATACCAAAGATACCCACTTTTGTGGTCGAATGGTCTAAGCCCGAGTTCTCAAACTCACGGCCCGCGAGAAATATCTGACCACCCCACGTGTCTTTGATCTGCTGATCCGCTGCTCCGACTGAGTCCTGAGGACGTTCTCCCCTCGCTTTTATACCGACTGAGGCGCCGGTACAAAGGTCCTTTAGTACTCGCCGAAGAGCGAGAGGGAGACCCGGGCTTCTGGTGGCCCATTGCTTTATTGAGGAATTTGATACAGGGATGACATGAACATTACATATTGCATTTATACAATGATATCCATGGTGAGCGGAGCTCGAGGGGGAGACACGTGGGGTGGACAGATATTTCTCGCGGGCCGTGAGTTTGAGAACTCGGGCTTAGACCATTCGACCACAAAAGTGGGTATCTTTGGTATTATGTTGCTTGTTCTGGGAGGGAAACCCCCCTACCCCATTTCAATCACGTATTATTCGTATGGTATATATATATATATATATATAAACAGTACAAATTTAATCGAGAGGACAATTTTAGAAAATACATTTTATTGAAGTATGCATCAATAACATTCATACTATTATTAGTAACATTATTTTATGAAACAACACTAATAATAATAATAATGATACTTATCACCACGTCTTACCACCCATTCGGGTTGTACACTTAAGTAATAATTACGCTAAGGGGTTATGAATTGGGAAGGTTAAATATAGAGGTGAACCCGCATTTTCGTAAAGGGAGAGTGGGAAAACATTTAGGAAAATCCACCCCAGTTCACCTTACCGAGATTCGAACCTCGATCTTCCCGTCCTTGACAGTCTAGCTCAACACGAAACTAGCGCGTCAGCTAACTACACCACTGAGGCGTAAAATGCTATCAATATTGCCCGCAATAAAGTTTGTATTTTCTAAAAAGCTCCGTTCTATGAAAATTGGACTGTCTCCCTACAACCTATCTATAATATTTACACTAAATGAGGTTGGGACGAGGAAAGTAGAATCTAGAAGAATTGCAGCCGCATTGGCGTGAAGGAAAATTTGGAGAGAATCAAAAGAAAAAAATTGTCCTTGGTACAATTGGCTGAGATTCGAACCTCAACACCAGCTAACCCAGTATTTAGTAAGAGTGACTCATTGGACCATGAGACCACCGATATGAGCTTTAGTATCACTTACACTTTTGACATACGTATTATTTAACGTATTGATCTATGGGGTAAGGAGGAAGGTAATTTCGAGGGAAAATAGCCCGCATTCACATGAAGATGTGATGGAAAAACAACAGTAACAAATCAATGGAAAAACTCCTTTAAAGACACCCGGATGATGTTTGAACCTCAACCTCCCAGTCATTGGCGATCTTATACAATGCAATATTGACACCTTAAACTGCATGACCACCAGTGAAGGCGTGAAAAAACCCAACCTAATTTAAAATATTCAACTTAAGGCTAAATTTTCAATAGCATAACAAAATATTCTACATATTTATAAAAATTATTTGTAAAACTTTTAAGATTAAATAATTCTAAACATTTTGGTTTGTTAACTCCGAAAGCTGCAAAACATTATCTATTCAAAATTGAAAAGTTAATGTCTTACCCCCCGCGCCCCCCCCGACCCACCCCCCTCCCCGATAATATAATGTACTTTTAGATACAATACATATTTTAATGTTTGTTCTAGTGCACGAGTGGAGGGAAAGAGGGTTATGNGAGGGAAAGAGGGTTATGGTAGGGGTTAAAGGTGTGTGTTATCAATTGAGACAAAACATTTCCGGGAAATTTTGGATTGGAAAATTTTCTGCACTGGTGGCTTATGGTGGAGGGGTTAAATTGTAGAGGTGACACTTTGAGCCTATGATACTTCAAAATATAATGTGTTAAGAGACAAGTAGGTTATAATAAGGGGGAGGGCAAATGGTGATGGAGGAGGGGCAGATAGGAAGTACTGAGGAATTCGGGGAGGGGGAGGGAGACAAATGTCGAGCCAACCTTAAAATGATTTTAGTTGTCAATGACAAAAAATGTAAGTATGGTTTATGAACGCAACGGGTCTACAAAGGCACACATTCACTTGCTTCTTTACTAATATTTTTTTGGCACCACGTCTTACTACCCGCTCGGCTTATACGCTTATGTACTAATTACGCTGATTTGTTAGGGACGAGGAAGATTTAATTTAGAATAATTGTACCCGTATGTGTGTGGAGTGAGAGTGGTAAAACATGTAGGAAAACTGGCTTCACTGCACCCAACCGGGATTGAACTCCGATCTCCCTCTCATCAGTAGTCTAGTCTATTTATCGCAAGAGTAATGCGTTAAGCCTTGCGGCCAACGAAGCAGGTGTTTCGTTAGACTACTTAATACTACTACTATCGCTAACACTAATTATTATTGCTGTTCTTATTATTATCACCCATTTAATAAAGTGATTTTTTTTACAGAAATAATAATTGAAATTTCTCCAAAACGGAAAATTTTAAATTAATATTTCATCTCAAGTTATCAAACATTGATTTTTTTTCAAAATGTTAAAATTTGCATATGATTAAATCCCAGGGAAAAGGGCTATATTCGTCCAGGCTAGGGACGAATTCAACCACCGAGCGCTGTATTTGATACGTTAGTATGAGGAGATGCGTATAACCCGAACGGGCAGTAAGACGCGATAGTAATAATAATAATAACAACAATAATAATAGTATGAAGATAGAAACTGGAATCACAGTTATTGTTTTATTTGTAACCCATTTGATAATGTTAGACGTTCCTTAGGGGTGCTCCTTAAATTACTTATGGCCGTTTTTTAAAATAATTTTCGAGGCCCCACCTTTTCTTACCACGTAAGGGATCGTAAGATTTTCCGTCAGCATCCCCCCCTTACCCCTCACCATTATCTTACGTAATTTTTTTACGATTTGGTAAATTAGATTATTTTAATAGTTTGGTTATTTTTAAACGTAAAAGATTGGTAGCAAGGCGATTGCTTTGAAATTTTATAATATTTTAAATTGTAGTAAGTAAATGAAATATAAGTTAAATTTTATAGTTATTAGTTATCACTTTTTCATTTTAGGACTAAAAAAATAGATTTTGTCTCACCATAAACATCGAGGAAAAAGAATACACCTCACATGAGATGGATTCTGACCCCCTCTACTAACCCCCTTCCTCTCCCGAAAAAAAAAGAACCTTACGTAATTTAAGGATGGCCCCTTAGGAGAAATTAAACTGAAGTGGAAACTTTAAAATCTGGGATATCTCGATTTACATTCGTTACATTTAAATGGCTGGAATTTTTTCCGCAGGAAAGATAAATTGAAAAACGGAAAATTTTCCTATTTCACGTCTCTAGTTCCACTACCCTCCAAGAGTCAACCGTTCACAAATCGTCTGGTCCCCCACACATCCCCTTTCCATCCCCACTACAGACCCAAATCTTATTAGGAAATTTTCTTCTTCTTACCATCAATTTCCCTCCCGTCTCAAACGCAGGCAGTATCTCTCAAGCGCCTGCGCTCAAGTAGCTCGTTATCTTGGCTTTGTTTCAGTGGCAGTTTCTAACCCTCTACCACCCCTTTCCACCGTATTTATTATCATCCATCCCCTCAACCCCTATTTTAACCCTTATGGCCAGCGAATAACATTTCCACCTCAAACCAGCCTCGGCGTCCCTCTCACAATAGACTGGATTACAAATCACGGATAATCAGAGTTTGAATCACGGCTGATTGTACTGAGGGTAGTTTTTACTGAATGGCTGTACCATCTCCGAAAAAAATGCGGGTACACTTCCTATTAATTTTACCTTTCTGATCTCTAACACACTAACCTAATTAGTTCATTTTGCGAATAACACCGAATGGGTAGTGAATAGCATTGGATATTTTTATATTAATAATAAAATTATTATTATTAGCATCGCGTATTACTACCTGTTAGGTCTATACGCACTTACGCTAATGTGTAATGGTAGGGTGATTGTGAGATTAAAATGGAGGACCTACAGTTTAACATGGGATCCGAACCACGGTGAAGGCCTGGCACTCCACACATTCACAAGTTGTGATTAACACACGTCTTGTCAGAGGTGAAGGAAGGGTTTGGCAATCAGACAAATCTGTGCCGGGACCAAGGATTGAACCCCGGACCCTCAGTACAGAAGTCTGACACCTTACTCCTAGACCACCAGGCGCCACCTTTTATATTAATCGTATCGATAGGCGCGTGGTTTAAGCGTCAAGCTTGTCCAGCTTGGTTTAATGGTTACTTGAAAGTCGGGATTCGATTCTCAGCTGAGTGACTTACAGATGTATTTTCCTTCCATTTTTCTCCACCCTCTCTCCGCGCATTTGTATGCACATTTCCTGTAAATTAGACTTTCATAATCCCTTTTTTATCGGAGTAATTAAATAAGGATATGAAAAATAATTTTTTTAAAGTATTGCTTAGACCAAGCCCGGAATACCGATTTTTCTGGATTTTCGAAAATACAGTACCTATACTAAAAATTTAAAAAATAATAATATACGGGATACTTAGGAAAACTCAGTTTTAAGGTTTTTTTGTTGTTGCTAAATATCACAAATTCTGAAGAAATATAATAGGGCTAAATTTAACAACGATAAAAAAAATTGGCCAATTTCTTTGAACAAGGGTTGAAATGAGTTTTTTTGGCAGCCATGTCCGTGATATTAATACAGCTGTGGCTATTTTTTATGAATAATATTTTCTTTTGGTGATCTGGATGTTTGACGTCCAAATTATCGACGCTCTACTATAAAGATAGATAAATGTACTGTACATGTATCACTTTAATGCCCGGCCACTATGGCTCGATTGTGGCCAGACGCCATGGAGTTATGATATCGTTTCATTTATACATTATCTTAGGATTTAAATCGTCTTGGGAGATATTTATATATTATTATAAAGTTGCTCGAGATTGTTGTTGAAGAATTTATTTATGTCGAGGGTTATTTTGAACCGCAAGCATTCGGGTCTTGGTGAGGCCAACGCCCATAAATCACCACTTCCACTTGTGAAATTGGGACGGAATATCCCCACGGGATTTAGAACAACAGAGAGATAAAAAAAATACATAAAAAACGTTAAAGAATATCGCAGATTGAGGAGAATGTTGGCAAGTGAAGAAAAACTGTTGGGATCAACACTGCCCCCTTTCTTGGAAAGGAGGAAATAAAAAAATAAAATGTCGGGGATGAGGGAGATAGTCTAGAAAAATAAAACCCATTAAGTTGACATTTACTAAGCAGACTCCACATAAGTAAAGTAGTATAATATATACTCTACAAACAAAAAAATCGTTTGTATGGCATTCTATATAAAAAAGAACACTGTCATAAAATAAATACAAATTTGTCTTTAATATTTTTTTATGAACGTAAAAACTCTTTAAATCAAAGGGAGTGTATTTATTCTTTAATGTAAAAGTCTTTTATTTGTTTTTTAGGTGACTTCGCCAGTTATATTTTTATAATTATGTTTAAAAATATCAAACCTTTCGTTGTAGAGGTGCAAAGATTCTTATCGTGGTAATTAATTTCATCCCACAACAAATTGTTGAAGTTACAAAAAAAAGTATTTGCTTTGTTCCACTACAAAACTACCAATATTTCTAAAAAAGAGAGAGAGAGAAAAGAACGAAAAATAAAACGAATAATTGGTTAATTTTTTATGTATGATAATGGTTCTTACTACCCATTTGTGTTAGGAAAAACTTGCATTAATTAATATTTTTTTTACAAATAATGAAAAGGGTGAATTTTAAGAAAATGAAACAGCTTTCACCTAGAAGCGTGATGGAAAAGAAAACTATAATGAAAGAAAAATCTTCCTTTGTACTTGGTTGGTATTTAAACCCAGTCCACCAGTTCAGAGCTGGAGGTGAAATTCCGGTCTATCCGCATATTTACACTAAAGCTTGATTCACACGTTCACCGAAAGCAACTCACTCGCTGTATATTGGCCCATAATGCATTGCAACGCTAACTTAAAACAGCTGATTATCAACCTATTTTATTTTCTAGTGGATAAACATATATTTTAAATAATTTTATCGATAGCTGTTTTCAAATTATAACGCTGTGTCGTGGAACAATCCAATACATCGATATACACGCTTAACATAAACGAGTTATTTCAAATCTCCTCACAACGGCCAACGAAGCCGTCTGCTAGCTTATGGCTCTAGAGCGCATACGTTGTCTAATGCTTATGCACACTTATTTGAGATGGTTGGTTTCTGAGATTTGATCTGTTCTTCTGTGCCGAACATCTCAGGCAGAGCTGATGAAGCAGAGATGAGTTGAACCGGAACAGTTCACGCCAATATCTTGTGATTGGCTTAGAGCCCATCACGTGACTATGCTTCTTATTCAGTGAACGTGTGAATCCACAGTAATGGTTTAGACATAAGGAATGTAGAATCCAAAGGAAGTGTAACAGCCATTACTTGGAAGGAGAGTGGGGAAATGTTTAAAAAAAAAATCAAGGCTCAAAAACCTCGAATTCCTCGTTGCTGGCAAACTAGACACGTCAAGACTGACATCTTAATCCGCGTGCACACAGGTGCAAGGAAGGCAAACTGTGATATTTTAACAAAATCATACGAATCTTTTCTGAAATAATAAGGCTGCAAATTTTTTTGACCAGTGAAGATAAAGAACCTGATTATTTTTTAAATTGTTTCATAAGCATTTTGGTGTTAATTAAGTTAGGGGATTTATTTTAATTTCAAACGACTAATTCATAACCACTTGACGATTGCACAGCAACCACTTCCAAAACTCGCAGCCATTTATAATAATCTTGGTTCTTAGAAAAATTCCCTGAATTAACATAGGGTGTAAAGTAACACAAGCAAAGGTCAGTATTTTTACAGTTTGTATAGCAAAAAACACACCTTTTTTCGGTTAAAATAAATTAAATATTGATTACTTACACACTTTTAGTTTAATTCTTTACCAAATATTAGCCTCGACAGCTCTTGCATATATGTCAAAAGCACAATGGCATTTGAACATATATTTTTTAAATGCGAATAAAAAGTCTTGTTAAGATTTTGTGATGCTCATGACAGATATAAAATAACTTTTGAGATCAAAGTAAAAAATTAAACTAAATCTATTTACTGAAGCTATATTTTGTTTATTTTGAGAGAATTTTTTTATACATATAAAAACTACAAAAATAACTCTTGTTCCCTTCCATCAAAAATTAACGCTCCCTTATTACAAGCCATTATTTTCCTCTCTGTCATAAAGTTGATACTTTTGACATTTTTTCGATAGAAAAATGGCATACTATATAAACAAAACCACAAACAATGTCACATTCAGTGGACACGCTTCCTCGAGGGCGTTTGGACTCGATATTTATTTAAGTTTCTTTAAAAATAAGGTCAATAATAATTGCACCCAAGGCTGTTTTTTTTCCATATATTTTTTAATAAAGCATATCTAGAGTTTATTAAAGTGACGTTTTTGATGGTGAACAATTTAGTATGTGTTCAACTCTACCTTTAATACGAGGGACATTTATCCGAGTAAACTGAACTTTTTTTTTAGTATCACGCTTTACTTCTAGTTCGGGTTATACGATGTGTACACGCATTTGCGTATATTGAGTTTGGAAAACAGTTTTGGAAAAAAAACTATTACACCCGACCAAGATTCAATCTCCGATGTACCTGTCATTGGCAGTCTGCGAGAGTAACGCCTTAGACCATGCGGTCTCTGAAGTGGGTCACTATTATTAAAATACAGCTGGACTCAAGTGAAAATTTGTTTTTTGCCAAAAAATAAAATATATATATATATTTTTTTTCAAGACGTATAGTAGGAGAAAGGGTTTTATTAACATTACAATTTACTTTATCATGTGTCATTTATTAAGGGTGTAGTTCTTTTTAAAATCACTTTATTAAAAGCAATAAAATGTAATAAATTATATTAACACTAAAATATCATTATTTTAATGGCCGGATACAATATATAAAATATAAGTGTAACAAATTACAACCATACTAAACCTCAAAGCTTTACTTTGCATCACAGATACAGTCCCATTTTCATAAGAAGGACCATTTATAGAATACATAGTTTTATTTGTGTGATCAAAATTGATAACATTTTACTATTTTATCAGTATTATTAGTAAATGTATTGATAATATCTATCAAAAGTTACAGCTGCAAATCACATGACCTGGCTTATGAATACTTAAAAGTAGAATAACTTTTGTAGCTGTTAGGTAAGGTTCATCTAATGAATATTAGACTATTCATTAAAATTTCAAACTGGCATTATAAGGGCAAGAGGATGTGAAGGCTTAATACTCAGAGAAAAAAGAATATGCTTAATTTCATTGACTTGTCTGGCATGCTCAGAAATAATCCGATGAGAAACCTAAACTAGCCTCCCTTCTGTAACGCGGAGAAAATTTTCCACCATTTATTGTTTTTTTTTATGATAGCCTCGACTTGCATGATCATAAAACATTTCTTTAGATTTTTTGTCACCAAACTTTCAAGGTTTTGATTACTTCCTTTTCCAACGGATTGCTTGGAAAAAAAAATCACCCAAAACTTACAGAAGGCACCATTTTCATTTTTTGGAAAAAAAAAAGTAGCCAAGGAAACAATTCCATCCACCTTTGTTGAAAACTTAAATGTCTCGAATCTTTGGAGTCAACAGGGTCTTTAAGGGAAGCCCAAGGAGATCCAAGCAATTTTTCTCTTTGAAGATTGGTCACAGGTTTATTCAAATAATCTCCTATGTCATTATCACTCCACATTGACAATGAATCCTCATCATATTTCGGTGAAAAACTGTCACTATCCCTAAAAGTATTTCAATCAAGGGCGTAGCCGCTAGTAACATTTTTTTTTTAGAAGTAGAGGTCTCTACACCTATTACAGTGAAAGGACTATGCGAAATATACTCGAGAATAGAAACTCCAGATACGCAATCATCGGGGTCAGTAATTTTGTCACTCAGCAGGGCACTAGTGCTGGGTGCAGTCAGAACACAAATGCTCAAACCAGAAAACCTAGGTTTATTTTCAATATAAACATGTGAGAAGTGTTCATTATTGTCAGGAACACCTTCGCCTTTCTCTTTATTCGAGACGAATCGAAAGAGTGATGTTTGTTACCAAGAACGTTTCATTGTTGTGATTATCTTGGAATTATTGCTCTCCTATGCAGAAAAAATAAACTAAGTTAATTATTAATACATGGACAAAATTTACTACTAAATTCATAATAAACACTCATAATGGGCTAAATTATTATTAATATAATTGTTACTAAGTTATTATTATTATTATCAGAAATCATAACCAGTTTACTTGCACTTGGATATTATAGCAAATATTTGGCTGATTGATTTTAAAATATATTTTTTAAACGTTTTAAAAATATATGAGATTTGGATTACAAATATTTTAAAATAAAACCCAAATATAAGTATAAAACTATATTGTACTTACCAATAGGTATATTGTCAGACATATTTTCGCACATACGTAGCTCAAGTAATATCATTAAACTAATTATAAAACAAAATCACTGTAATTGTGCATTTCTTTCAAATTAATAATAAACAACACCTCCTTTAAATGAAGATGAAAAATAGCTGCCAGTGTGTCACAAACCAGGAGAGGGGTATAAAAGCGAAGCAAAGTGACCTAGAATGGGAGGGAGGGGGATAAAGTAAAATAGCCTGACTAAAGGGGAAATTAACTTTTAAAGTAAATCAATTTGTTAAGTGGCTAGCGATTTATACTGGAATAACTGACCGCACTTAATATAGAGAAACACTAACTTTTAAACTTATTAACATAAACAATTAAATAACAGGTCTGCCTATTTATTGCAAACATCATAGACTACAAAATTAATATTAATTTAATTGATAGTAGTTAATGCAAAATATAATTGTTATGGATAGTTGTGCAATTGTGCATGCTGACTTCTTTAAACACACAATTACTAGAAACACAAAAAGCTTCTAGAAATTCCGGGGGGGGTTTGAACCCCCTAAACCTCCTCCCTTCACCCATGTAGTAAAATGTCACTCTATATATGAACTATCACTCGAAGATTAATAAAATTCACGTTACTCACATCACTAAGTTTTTCTGATCAAATAATGCCTCTCTTTCATTTAGGCACACGCCATTTCATCATTTTGTCATAAATCTTCCGAATGACTTGCTGCAGCTCTCCACCTCTGCCTATACGGGTATTTTTTTTTTTTTTTACATCTTTATAAATATTGTTCCGCTATCTCATTCATGTATCCCATTCTTGATCTTCCTCTTGCGCTCTTACCTTCAATATATCCTTCTTTAACCTCATCATCAAACTCTCATGTGAGTATGTGGCCTTCTTTTCGTAAACATTTCCAAATCCACCACTCTTCTTTTACCTTTCTGAGTTATCTGTGTTGGATAGTCTCTCTTTCTATTCATGATATTTTTTACTTTCTTCACATAATGCAGCGCTCCATACATATTCCTGGAATAAACTTTTTTATTTCTAAACTTTCTATTAAATTAAAATAATTTTGTTTTTATTATTACTTTTAAAAATCATGGCCGTAATACCTTTGCCCTTCATCTTCGTCTACCCACCCACCATGACCCAGAAAAGAGACCCGTTCGGAACAATATATAAGCTACATAAAGTTTGACGCAGTTTCGGTTAACAAATGGGAGGGTCGTTTGGACCAACTGAGATATGACGTATGGACTAGGAATAAACAAAACTCTCCCTTTCATTTATGCAAATCCAGCCGACTATAATCTAATCCCGCCTAAATCAAGTGACTTACTTAAATTGTTGGGGTGATCTGGCGGTCTAGGGGTAAGGTGTCAGACTTCTGTGCTGGCTGCCGGGGTTCAATCCCAGGTCCCGGCACAGATTTATCTGTTTACCAAACCCTTCCTTCACCTCTGACAAGATATCTTGTGAATGTGGCGAATGCCAGGCCTCCACCGTGGTTCGGATTCCACGTTAAACTGTAGGTCCTCCATTTCATCTCACAATCACCCTACCATTACACATTAGCGTAAGTGGGTATAACCCGGACGGGTAGTAAGACGCGGTGCTAATAATAATAATAATACTTAAATTGTTGCTAATATAGCCCCCAATCAGATCGTTTTCTTTCATTTTCCCAGACCTAATCTAACGTAACTATCAGGCGATTGAACAGACTCTGGCTATAGAGACGCGAGTCAGAAGTAAACAAACTCACGAGGTAAGGTTGTAAGGTTAACAGGTGTTTACACAACTGCTCCAAACGCCCAATGGCCGACCTGTCCCAAACAAACCACTCAGGCCTACTGTATAATCCCCGACTAGACTGTCCGCAACAGGGAGATCAGGGTTCAAATCCCGGTCGGATGTACTGAGGGTGGTTTTCCCTAAATGGCTTTGTCCCTCCACGCAAATGGGGGTACACGTTCTCTAACATTAACCTTAGCAGGTAGTAAGACATGATGTTAAAAAAAAGTATAATCCCAGATTGCACCAAACGTCCTATGCGCAAATTAATGATAACTAACAGTTTAATTAAAGAATGCGGATCATGAAAATAGTTGAGAAAAAGTGCACCCGCATTAGTCTTTAGAGGTGGATAGGAATACCTTAGTGATAAATGATACGCGGAAAACTACCCTCTGAGCACTCGGGCGAGTTTTGAACCTTATAGGCAATCAGGTATTTTACAAGAATTACGCTTAAGGCCATGTGATCACTGGTTTAAATAAAGCAATAGAATGTTTTGTTTAATGATATTCAAACACAATTCCTAATGGGAATATCCTATATTGATTGGCTGTAGGCTATTTTTTAAAAGCAGGCTCTACTTTATATTGCCACTACTGATTATCAGAGCCTCTGGAAATATTTATTTTTTGTAAAAGAAACGTTTCCTCTCGAGTTTCTTCCCCTCTTCTTTGGATCAGTTTCCTCTCTTCTTTGAATCATTTTCCTCTCAAGTCTGTTCCTCTCTTCTTTGGATCAGATTGCCCCCCCCCCC
>CABFOW010003667.1:0-32419 GCA_902141385.1 Timema californicum | reverse complement strand
CAGTTGTATATCCTCCTTGGATCAGTTTCCTCTCCAGTTGTATATCCTCCTTGGATCAGTTCCCTCTCCAGTCTGTATCCTCCTTGGATTAGTTTCCTCTCCCCCAGTTTATATACTTCTTGGATCAGTTTCCTTTTCACCCAGTCTGTATCCTCCTTGGATCAGTTCCCTCTCCAGTTGTATATCCTTCTTGGTTCAGTTCCCTCTCCAGTTGTATATCCTCCTTGGATCAGTTCCCTCTCCAGTTGTATATCTTCCTTGGATCAGTTTCCTCTCCAGTTGTATATCCTTCTTGGATCAGTTCCCTCTCCAGTTGTATATCCTCCTTGGATCAGTTCCCTCTCCAGTTGTATATCCTCTTTGGATCAGTTCCCTCTCCAGTTGTATATCCTCCTTGGATCAGTTTCCTCTCCAGTTGTATATCCTCCTTGGATCAGTTTCCTCTCCAGTTGTATATCCTCCTTGGATCAGTTTCCTCTCCAGTTGTATATCCTCCTTGGATCAGTTTCCTCTCCAGTTGTATATCCTCCTTGGATCAGTTTCCTCTCCAGTTGTATATCCTAGTTGGATTGGTTTACTCTCCAGTTGTATATCCTCCTAGGATCAGTTTCCTCTCCAGCTGTATATCCTCCTTGGATCAGTTTCCTCTCCAGTTGTATATCCTCCCGGACAAGCTGCTATGTGATAGCGGGTAAAAGTTAAGGCTGCCCCGTCAATGTAAAAAAATAAACCTCTCGGTATTTTGATTCCAAGGTAGAGAGAGAGAAAAAAAGTATACTGCTAATGGCGCAATCAATCACCCGTGCTCTCGAGTAATCTCGCGAAACTTACCGCATCAAGAGCAGCAGCCTGTCAGTCTGACATTGTCTGCGCAACAACCACGATCATCACCTTGGTTCTCTTGGGGTTTCGGGTGTTGTATTCATCCTCTCTAAACAAAGAGTCTCATTAGTATAGAGAAGACTTATTACGGATAAGCTTATGTTACGAATTTGCTTTTTAGTTGAGAAATTATCTGAAAAAGTTTTTGTTTTATTTAGAACTGTGTTTTGATAAAAAAAAATGCTCAGGTTACACGCTTAGATACTAATTACACTAAGGTGTTAAGGATGTGGAAGGTTGAAGTAATGCCAGGATCCACGTAACTAAACGTAACAACCCAAGGAAAACACAAGACAATGAATATGGACTTTTTGAAGACAAATTGTTAATTAAAAATTAAACCAGGTCCTTTATAGTTGATTAGGCTACAAATACTTAAAATAGAAGTTTACTGGATTTACAAAATAAAGTGTAACAAGTAGTTACGGTGTCTTAAAACTCGCAAAACTCGCGGGAGGGGGTGGCGTTGTACTGAAGAATACTTCTGCATATCATAAACAAACAAATTAAGTACTAAATAGCAGGGTTGATGTTTCTCGCAATATGATTGGCTGGCTAGAGCGTGTGTTACCCTTCACTAAACGTTCGCGTAACGTGAAAGTTCTTCCCAGGACAACTCTTAAGTTAAGTGAAAGTTAAGTAAACTGCATTGTAATATATTAGATCCGGAAGCGATGGGACACCCAGCTGGTCGGGGAACCGGGGGCGTAAAATACCCGGAGTGGACCAACTAGTAGGGTCAAATTAGAAGATAGGGAAATAGGGACACGTAGACTAAGAGCTATAATCAACAATAAATTAATTAATATGATTGTAAATTTGATAAATTAGCAAATTAGCGGAGGTAGAGAAACAATGTAACATAGGTCCAGTCTAGGCCTCAGGACAGAAGGTAAGCATAAATAAATAAATAACTGCAACAGCTTCCATTTAAAAACATGAGCATAACCTTTAAGTTACGTTAAAGTTAAGTGAAAGTTAAGTTGGTCGTAATCCCGGCATTAGAGGGAGTGGGCCTGCATCCATGCGGAGGGAGATTGGGAAACCATTTAGGGAAAACCACCCTCACTATAACCGACCGGGATTCGAACCCCGATCACCTTATAATTGACAGTCCAATCTATTTCGAGAGTGATGCTTTATAAACCTTGTGGCTACCAAAGCACATTAAGCTTCTTTTTTTTAGAGACTGACATTGCGTGTAGGGGATTATTTTAACTCTAACCTTTTTTTCCGATAGTTTGAAATTTTATTGAAAGTTTAGTAGATTAGAATCCTACTATAAGACGTTTCTCACAGAAATGCTTTATTTGGTTCGTTTTTTAGAACCCATCGATGTTGCACTATTTGGAAAAGTTTATTTTCCCCCCCTTACTTGTACATTTTAACTCAAACGTTAATGGTAAAAATCAACCACACCCTTTATTTACATGATTAATTATACTTTTGGATAAAAGTAGGGGGTGAGGTTTCAGGGTTCAATATGCCTTAATATGATTAATAATGGGGGGGAATGTTTCACTCTCAAAACATACCCCATTTTACAGTAATAACACGGAAGCTAGAACACTTTTTAGAGAAAAAAAAGAACATATTTTTATCTGCGAACATTGATAACACTTTACTTTATTATTAGATATATTTTACAAAATATTGAAAATATATATATCAAATATAGCAGTGGTAGATCACATCACTACGTTTGAATACGGGAAAGTAAATTTAGTTGTTGTTTTTTCTCTTCTAACTAACAGGTTTACAATTTCAACAGTCGTTAAAAGATATCTGAAAGTCATTAGAATTTGTGCAAGCTAAACCTCGAAAACTTAAAGCGTTAACTAAAAACACAAACAAACGTAATATAGAAGATGACGCAAGTTTGTTCGGCAAACTAATTTTCCCTCTTCTTTAGATTTAAGTGGGGACTTAACCCACACCGTTGGGAACGTGGAAAAAGGCATGACTAACGTCAGGTCTGTTTTATGCGTGACACGAAGGTCTTGGTTTTGAATTACGGCTGAATGTACTGAGGCTGTTTTGTTTTTCGAAACTATTTCTAGCTCTCTCTATCTTCACGAAAATACAAGTACATTTCCTCTAAAATTCTATCTTCCTCATCTCGTATCAGATTAGTGTAGAAATACGAATATCCAATACGGATGGTAAAACCTGATGCATAAAAAACCTTTGTTGTATCTTCTCATTCAAAAGTCTAAAGTTTAAATAATAGACATACTCAACTATTGATAGAAAAAAAAATTATGTGCAATGATTTACTAATTTATTAATCTAATTAAAATATTCTCGCAGGTTTGGTATAATGGTTTGAATCCCTGACGCTGACCCAGGGGATGAGTGGGTATAGAGCGATACTTAATTTAATTATAATTACTGTATTTGCTTCCTTCAGGGAATCTTTTCTCAGGTGTTTAAGAATAAGAACTTCAATTAGTTTTTAAAATCTAATTGCTTTTTATTTTTATATCGAGTTTGAGTATGTCTAAAAAAAATTCAGTATAAGGGCTTTGACTCCTTCACCTTATGGACACTCGCGAGTACGGACATTTAACGGCAAGAAGCCACTGTCCGATCAGATTTCACTCACTTGTGTACGGGTGTCGGTCGCTTTCATCAATTTGTTGTTAAACGCGGCTCGCTGCGTACCTCTGAGGATTTTTTTTAGCGTCACGTCTGACTACCCGTTCAGGCTGTACATTATTTATTATTATTATTATTATTATTATTATTATTATTATTATTATTATTATTAGCACCGCATCTTACTACCCGTTTGGGTTATACATTATTATTATTATCACCGCGTCTTACTACCCGTTCAGGTTATACATTATTATTATTATTATTATTATTATTAGCACCATATCTTACTACCCGTACGGATTATAACATTATCTAGAACATTATGTTTAGAGATAATAAGCTAAAAACTGTGAAATTGAGAAAAAATATCCACACGTAAATAGTCTTATTAATAATGTATGTGTTGAAATATTTTATAATTTTCCTATACTACCAGCCTTTGGAGAAAATTAAAATATCTCAAAGATCCACCTTTTATACATCGACTGAGAGAATCTTCCTTTCTAGATAACTCTTACTATTACCTCGAATAAAAAAAAACTCCTGCGAGTGAAACACTAAAAATAAATGGTACGGTCCCCCCCATAGAATTTCGCCCACATTTATCTTAAAATAGACATTTACTAAAAATTCGTAAGATCTGTGAAACGAAATAATATGTCTATAAATTGTTGTAGAAACATTACACCAAAGATCATAAATGAAATAATATACACTGTTACTTACTTACTCTATGACACTAGAAACTAGGATGCTTTTACAGAAAAGTTGAGGAAGAGAATCATCTTTGTCTACCAAAGATCATAAGAATCAAATTCATTTTCTAAGACCTGAATTGAAACGTATATAATTTATATTTGCTTATAGCCCAGAAATAATTGATTTTATAAAAATATATTCCAAATAAAAGATTTTTATATTTAATATTACTAAAACTTTACAGTGATAGGTTATTTCGTATCTCAAATAGTTGCGAAAAAATGATGAAAATTTGGAAAATCTCCCTTATGTAAAGTACCCTCAAAGTCATTTTCATGAGAACATGAGAATTTCCATCTTTTTTATAGTTATAAATATTTTCTAGAACATTTAATTAAAATAATTAAAGTGAATTTCTAGAAAATCATTTTTTTCTCTTTTCGTCCTTCAGTAAACAACCTTTAAATTTAGGATTATGTATCTAATTCCAAACATTCCTTGTGGGATCTTATGAAAACCACATATATCAAGCTTTAACCCAATCGGCAAAATAATTTCGACTCTAGCCTGGGTGCGAAAACAATTTTTGGTTTTGTTTCAGGGGGTCATTAAAGGTCGTATATTCATTAAAATCTTGATTTCTATATTTTTAACGATCACAATACTTTCCCTCCAAGGTGTCGATAGAAATTAAAAATGGGAATATTCAAAGGTTTTGCAAAGTTTTAATTTCAATTTTCTGTGAGTAATTTAGTTAATGTGGCCAACGAAACTTTATTTTCAGCTATGTTTAATTAAACAACTACCTAGCCTTTATGTATAGTATATTACATTCTTCAAATGTTTGGGCACTCAAATATTCATCACATACACGTGCAAAAATATTAAAAATAGTATTTCTGAAATAAATTTGATAAAAATCTGTAGAAATCGTTGTAATTTACTATTACACCAGTGCTAAACACTTTTTGTTATATATTAAAATATATTTTATTATAATAATAGGTTTTTAAAGTATTACTAAAGACAACTAAATGGTTTGAACATAAACTATAAACTTAAGCGCAATGTTCTCTTATTTAATATTTATTTTCTGTTTTATATGCGTTTCGTGCAAGTTTTGTTTGTACATGGCCACACGTCCCACCCCTAAAAATCACACAAAACCGCAATTACGTGGGGTAATTATCCTGGTTGTTAGCCTTCGGTAAACATTCGCTTTGAGTATTCGTAACGTAATTTTTTCCAAGCTTATGTCAACAGAGTTTGTTGGCTAGACATTCCTGCTCTCCTACAGACAGTGCCGGATATTTAACAGTTTTTTTTAGGCTGGGACACCAAGAATGTGCGGTTACTTCGCCCCAATTAAATGATGATTATGATTATGAAGTACCAAGAGGAGTCTTAAACCTAATTTAAGTATAATTATAAAGACCATGGCTACCATAGACGCATTTATTTTAGCACCGTGTCTTACTATCCGTTTGGCTTATACGCTTATTTTCTGTACTAATTACATTAATGTGTTAAGGGATCAAGAAGATTATATTTAAAGGAAGTGTACCTGAATTTGTTTGGAAGTAGAGTGTGTAAAACTATTTTAGGAAAAAACCGCCCTCAGTACACCCTAACTAGATTAGAATCTCGATCTCCCCCTTTTAGGCAGTCTAGTCTACTGCAAGAGTAGTGCGTTAGACCATGCGGCCACCGAGGCAGGTCTTAGGAACATTTCACCTTCGAGAAAAAATACCTACTGTACCTGAAGGAATCGGACCCGGGACTTCTAGAATAGTTACAAGCCGTCGTATCTATCCGTTAAAGACAACAGGGCAGACCACCCTCGTCACTGTCAGACAATAAGTAGGGAATACTCTGGCTTAATTCCAAGAAAGGATTCAAAATAATTTATTTCATTCATACTGTTTATCCAACCCATACAGGTGGTTGAATAGTTAAAAGCGTTAGACTCGACTTGGACAAAGTCAAAGTGTCGTTCTAATCCCGACCAATTTATCTAGAGGGTATTTTGTTTCACCTACTCTCACTAATGGTTCGTGCCCATACGCATACACATTAATTTTGCTAATAGAGTTAATATAAGGTAGAATTTAGACTAACTCAATTAAATGAACTCTACATTTAGACCATGTGCCCACTGGTCCAGGTAAAGGGGAAGGATGTTCCACATGTGGCTTAACACAATAGTTTTACCCTACTGTCCCTTTCTCTCTCTCTTTCTCCATGTATAAATAAATTATGATTATATATAATGTAAATAGTAAGGTAGGTGTGCCAAATAAGGCCATGTTAATATTGATTCGTTGACGATTGATTGTTTTTAGATTGACCTTTTTATAACTAAACATAGGCCTACATGCAAATAGATTTTGG
The DNA here is from genome assembly GCA_902141385.1 of Timema californicum. Lineage (NCBI taxonomy): Eukaryota > Metazoa > Arthropoda > Insecta > Phasmatodea > Timematidae > Timema > Timema californicum. Next base: position 25,846 of record CABFOW010003667.1, on the reverse strand, counting down.
TGGAAAATGTATTTATTTATTTAGACTATAATAAATTTTATTTCAAATCGCGAATTAAAAAAAAAGTTCGGTTAAAGTAAAAATTAATTTGATTAAAGTGCAAATATTGAAAAGTAATTTAAAAAACTGCTTTTGGGGCTGCATGGTATAATGCGTTACTCTCGCAATAAAAGGGACTGCCTGTGCCGTGGGGATCGGTATTTGAGCCCGATTGGATGTAATGAGGGTTTTTTCGTAGTGGCATTTCCACTCTCTTTGCACGCAAATGGAGGATACACTTCCTCTAAATTCAAACTTCCTCATCGCTACCCTATTATAGTAATTAGTACAAATACGTATAACACGAACGGGTAGTAAGACGTAGTGCTAAAAAAATTAAAAATATTGTTTGAGGCTGGTACCCCTAGCAAATTATATATTGTTATGTTTATTATGTCATAAACAACAAATATGACACTTTAAAAGAAAAGATTAACTTTATTAGTACAATTTTTTTGTACTTTTTTGTGATTTTTATTACTCTAACAAATACACAAATATATATAGTTCCTTTTAAAATTGTTTAAAACTGTTATTTGGAGTCACGGTCTTCATAATTATTTTATTCGAGATGATTTTTTAAGATCGTTACGAATTTAGAATATTTTAATTCGAGTTTCATTAGAATCTAAATAAATATATAAAAAATCATACATATATATGTCGCAACCCTACCTCCTGGGGGATCGTTCTGTCAGGATAGCTTGCGGCAGGGGTAGGGTTGCATAGTAATAATTATTCTTTGAATTTCTCGCTCAAATTTACGCCTTTGCTTAATTATATAGAATACATTCTATGTTAATTCAAATGACTTATTTAAGACACTTTAATTGTGAGAAAAAAAATGCTATATTGAAAAAAAAAAGCTTAAATTTTTCTACATCTAGAGGAGAAAGGTTAGATTCGCGTTAAAGGAAGCCATTTAATCCTTGAAAGATCAATTAATTTGGAAACCTACTAAGAAAGTTAATGACCCATGTAAACTGTATTTATTGTATCATAAACAATAATTTTTCAGATATAGTTAAAGTATATTTAAATGTTAACTTAGTTCCAGTTTCGTAGTCCATAACTTGACGAAAATTCTATTAATAATTTTAAATAGTTTTTCACTTTTAAAAATGTGTTCAGACAATTCACGATTATTGCTGTTGTTGACAATCTATTCTTTCTGGGCCAATGAAGTTTCATCTGTTTCCGGTGAGTTTTTTTAAATTCTAGAATCAATAAATTAATAATCCTCGTTTAATTTTGATTCGAAAAGTAAAATTTCGTTCAACAATAATTGTTTTCAAAAACTGTATTTTCGGTTTGTTAAAATTATTGACAACCCTTTCCCAACTAAATAAGCTATTCAAAACAGGTTTTTTTTTTAGTTCCAGACGTATTAATTAAGAAGGAAGATTCATTCAACAAGAATTTAGGAGATTATATTGAAAATACTATAAGATTACCTGACCCATGGTTTGAGCAAACGGAAGATCGACGCACACCCAGCTTGGAAAATAATCATGAAAATATTTCCACACATATCACTAACATCACCCCTAAAGTCCGACAAGCTTCGCTTTATGGTCCAATCCTTCCACACGAAGACGGCACGCTTTCAAACGGATCAGAAGGAAGTGCGATTGGGAAGAGTCAGACTTATTCTCAAGAAGGTAACACCCCAAAACTGGCAGGGCCCTCCGTCGTGAGTGGGTCATCGTCATACGAACACGGCTCGACTTCCGACTCAGACGAGCCAAAGAAGTATCTTTCTAAACGACAGAAGAGAGGTCTTGGTTTATTACTTGGGTTGGGTACCATGATGCTTAATCACCATCATCATTCACATCATCATCATCATCATCCCTCCCATTATCATTATAACCATTTAGATCAAATGATGCCAGTCCCTGTGGCTCCTCCTGTACTCATGGCTACTCCTGTTTACCCTCCTCCTGTCTACCCGCCTCCTGTCTACCCTCCTGATAATCCGAGCCGGAGAAAAGTACGTCCGTCGAGTACGGATCAGTTACGAGTAGTTCTCCCTCCTGGATACGTTGAGGAGCCTTGCTGCCTCACTAATAACTAAGAGTCAATTCGCCATATAAGGGGATGGTAACTGACAGCTAGCATGAGATGTAAAAAAAAAACAGTCAAAAGAAAAACTTCATTAAAAAACATTGTTTGTTGTTAAAATTTTGACTACCAAAAGCGACAGTAAATCAATATATGGTCTTGCAGATCAGATGGTTTCGAAAATGGATACGTGAGAGTTGATTTGGTAACTTTTGTTAGCTGTCATTTACACTACTATCGTAGATGAGGTTTAGCTAGACTCTAGAGAGGGGTGGGAAGTAGGGAAACTTTTGCAATTGGAAGAGTACATTTTTACATAATATGACAGAGAGCCAGCCATGGTGTTTGGTATTGAAGTTAACTTTATTAAAGTGGGAGTGTAGAAAACGCGAGCAAAGGACAGCATGTTTTCAGTTTTTATATCAACGTTGTTGTTTTTACCAAAATAAATTAAATATTGCTCCAATAGAAACATAGTTTAAATTTATTCACATGTTGATATCAACAGTTATTGAATATCTGTCATGAGCATAGCAGCATTAGATGAGAAACTTTTTAAATGAATGGATAAAAGTTGTAATTGAATTTCATAGCACCCTTGACAGATACTCAACGACTATTGATATCACTAAGTGAATAAAATTAAACTCTATATTTCTATTGAAGAAATATTTGATTTATTTAGACCAATTTTTTATTTATTTATAAAAAATTGCAAAAAATGTTGCCTTTAACTCGTGTTTCCTACACTCCCAACTTAAAGTTTGGATATTGGCGTCACAAGGATACGCACATACACGAATCTGTTTGTTAATAATTTAATAAACGCTATCACATACACTATAATCACTTGTTTAGCACTGTATGTTTGTTCAAAGCGGATAATAGTATAACCACAGCCGGCGACCAATGGTTTTGGATCCAACAACGACACGAGGCTTATGTAGATCCGCTCACGAGCCAAGAGGATAAAAAAAACTTGTCGAAAAAACAGTAAAAAGGCGCGCACACATAAAAAGAACCGCCAAAACACAATGTTTTGATGCGAACACACGAAAAAAGTTCAAAATACACACACATAAACTATATACAAGCCCTAAACACATAAAGTTCAGACACATAGGCAAAGGCAAAAAAAATCACACCAAACAAAGTAGGACAACACATTGAACATGTAATTCAATGTCATTTAATCTCCTAACGTTATTTTATATATATTTATGTTTTTATATACTAAAAAAACGTATAAGTTCGTATATTTGTCTATATTTATGGTTTTGTGTATTTCCCTGAGTATCCAAACTTTGTGGCGATCCTTTAGATAGATAGATAAATTGATGGCTAAATCTAGAATAGTTGTCCGACACTTAAGCTCACTTGGTAGCGAGTCTGTCTTCTGATTTAAGGGCTCCGTGTTCGATTCCTGGTATGGTCGATACATTTATCACTGTTTAACTGTGAGTTTACCCTTTCACAGTGATGAATTAACGGCATGGGTCTGGATGTTGTATCTGTTCTAGATTTAAGCTAGTTTTATAAGTCCTGTGCTGATAGTCAGTTTAGAAAGTTCACGTTGAATACCCCAAATAATTGAAATTGAAAAAATAAAACGATAATTTTTTTATTTTTTTACGTTGAGCTTTATAAATAACGACCTTTTTTTAAAAAAAAAAATTAACTATTTTAAATACACACCATTTGAGAAAGTATAATTTATGAACGATACAAATATTTCATCATCATCATCATCATCATCATCATGAACAGCTTCCAGACACTGGCTGGGTCTGTTTGGAACATAAGCCTCTCCAGCGCCTCCTTTCCTCCCACCACCTCTCTCCCTCCACCTTGTCCCAGTCATCTCCTCTTTCCTCCATACTCCCCCTTGCTCCCTTCATTCATCTATCAGATACAAATAATTAATTGACAAATTACTCAAAAACTTCCCAGATTCTCCATCCATGAACTAGATAAATAAAGAGTAGCCTTTCAGAAATGTGTAGTTTTTTTTAAAAAAATCTTCCTCTACCATTTATTAAACGTTCTTTTAATTCGGAGTATTTAAAGTGGACTTTATAAATCAATTGATTATATCAGCGCATTAATTACAAACTAGAGTCGCTACCCCCGATCCGTGGGCCTAACATGTCAGGATAAGTTTAGTGGAATGGATAGGTAGTGGCAAATAATTGTAAGGTTCGTTTTATCTGGTGTATTGAAACAGATTAATTACTTTACTGGTGTATAATGTGATGTAGGATTTACGGCTAATTGAAAGAGTTTGGAAAAAGGTCCTCGTTCTGTCAATGTCCCTACTCAGCATTCCGGCCCTGATCTATCTTCGGCGCTATAACCCAGTAATGATATTGGTTTGGATCACTCTAAAATATACAAAAAATCATGGATGGAGATAATTTTTCTTTAAAGTAACATATGTAGAGTATCCTTTTATGATTCATCCATGAAGAAACACGCGCTTTTCAAAAATAATGTTAAAAGTATTACACCATTAAAATATAGTTTTTTTGTCAAAAAAACAACTCCGCAGTATTTGGCAAAGGACGCCAATTTCCTATACCAATAAGAAGCTAGCCTTCACAAAACCTGTCGCTAGGACTCTTTCTATTAGTTAGTTTTTACACTGGTGCTGAGGGGACCAAGAGGCAAGGGGTATGTCATATATAAGCCATTTGTGCGTATGATTAAGGGCAGCCACACAAGCAACGTCACACAAGTCAATCAGTCACAAGAAACGCAGTTAGGGACTCAAAAATGCACTAGCACTGGCTCTCGCAGTCACATTCTAACACAGAATACAATAATTTACGTTAATATTACAAGTGTACATTGATATAAATCATTTAATTGGAGTATGTATAAGTAATTAACAGATGTCATTTGAATAAACCGTGTGTGAATAAACAGCCATCAACAGTTCTTTTTCTTACATTTATTAACTATACCGATTTAATTAGTGCTCGACCACGGAGTAATTAATAGCTAGCTAAACGGTATATATTTCGTACAGTTATGATAGGCGCTCGAACACGGAGCTATATACAACCGAAATGTCATTACATCAATATTATATCAGGAAAAAATCCGTAGTGTTTCAACCCTAGCTGGTGTCGAACACCCGACAGTCCGGTGCTGTGCTGTTGTTATCTAAAGTCTGTTCAACGTGGGAATTGTTTTCTGAAAGGCCTTTTCCCCTACCTGAAATCTCTTATATAGTAGGATATTGGTAGGAAAAAAAGAGCCTTCAGAGAGTAAATCCTACCGTGAATGGAGTATAGCTCTGAATTCTAAGATGGGTTGGGGCGTCCTCCATCGTACAGAACAGCGATAAGCTGTAGGATATTCTCCCCACCAGTTGGTTAAACTTGGTAGTTGAGTATGTAGAGCACTTTGGAATAGCCCCCTTGCTAAATGGTGCCCTTCCCTGCCCCCCCCTTTTCCTCCTCAAAAGTTCTAAAAACTCGTTGTTATATACCAAAAAGGAGAGGCGTTTCCCCTAAGTTAGGGCCCTACTGGTTTTGACAATGATCTGCTTTATGCTACTTGTCAAAACAAATTGTATTTTCAAACATGACTTAATAAGAATATGTGACTGCTTAGTCAAGATAGATACCTGTGAGCGCTCATAGACTTACGTAACTCACAGGCTCTAGTTTACCTAAGGCAGCAAACTATGACCCTAGATTAATTATATAACAGAAACAGCAACAAGTCCCCCATCATTGTGGAAGGGGAATTCCCAGTTTTGCTGATTTATAATTTGTTTTGGCATGCCTGCAATATAACTCGGTACCTTTAATTCATTAACTGCCACTTGTTACTATATACAAGTTGGAAAAGGTTGATTAATCATCGATACGATTACCTATCATAGTCGGTAGTGCATTTGTCTTTTGAGTTAAGGGTCCCGGGATTAATTCTTGGCATGTCTGAACGAGAAATTTATCCTTGCTTAAATTGGGGCGTTCTCTTTCACAGGGATGAGTTGACGTCTGGGGGATAGGTGTTGTGTTTGTTCTAGATTTAAGCCTGTTTATAAGTCGTACACGCAGTTGGTCCAGAAAGTGCTCGTTAAACACAACGCATAAAACAAAATATATGTTTTTTAATCTACTAGTACACACTTACAAGCAATAAAGCTTTCTCAACTACCTACTTACTAACCACTTCGGTGTTCGCATGGTCTGACGCTAGACCACGTGCCCACCAAAGCGAGTTTGACAATATTGTTATTGGTTATACATAAAGTTGTAAATAAAAAATGACACTATTGGATGACTTTATTTATTGATCAATACAAATAGAATTATGGTTATAGTTTTACTACCTTTTCCCTTTCGACATCGCTTTAATATTGTCCGTAAAACTTTTATTGACGTCATACTGTTAGTCTTTCATAACATTTTATTTTATGATATTCTCCTGTTAGAAGCTGCAGTAAAACGAAAATCTAGTTTGTAACCGCATGAGTTAACATTTCAGAAATAAAATAAATAGCTTTACTAAAACATTAGATATATTTATAATACGATCAAACAATTTAATGTTTTATTGGTATTCAAATCAAAACCTGTAGTCTTACGATATAAGACGTCAGGTTTGCGGTATATTGGATTGCCAGTGACTAGGAGGCCAAGTTTCTAATCTGGTTAAGGAGCACTGGAAGTGTTTTGATACTCTCACTGTGCTTTTACCAATCCTCTCTCAACGCTAGTGCGAGTTAAATTCCTCCCCATCTATCCCCTTTCATTTTTATTATTTTTGATTACATCGTTATTATTATCTTTTTTTACTCAGTATGTATTTACGTGCACTTTTATAACACACATATTATACCAGCACGTAGTTTAAAATCCTAATTTAAAAAAAAACAGAGACACTACTCAGTCACCTGTTCAAAACTTTACCACCCTTTTTATCCTGGAATGAGCCAAGAATTGAACCCAGAACCCCTGATTAAATAGGTAGACGCTCTACTTACTGTCTACCCACCTCGGTGGCGTAGTTAGCTAACGTGCTAGTTTCGGGTTGAACTAGACTGCCGAGGACGGGGAGATCAAAGTTCGAATCTCACTTGGGTGAACTGGGAAGTGTGTTTCCTAAATGGTTTTCCAATCTCCCTCCACGAATATGCGGGTTCACTTCCTCTAATTCAACCTTTCCAATTCCTAACCCATTAGCGTAATTACTACTTAAGCGTATAGTAAGACGCGGTGCTAAGTATTATTAATTACTTATTGTCTAGTGAATATCGGGAACGGTTTTTACATAAACTTAGCCAATATTAATTTTATATTTATTACGACAGTTTACCTTATCTTGACCCCTCAGAGAGAGAAGTATTGTGATCATAAAAAAAATTGATCTTGAGATTTATATAAATGTTGACGTTTATGAGCTCCTGAAATCTAAAAAGTAGTTCTCGCAATCCCGTCTGTGTGACTGTATCTTAGGCTGGCTCCGAAACTATTTTACCGAGCGTGCTAAAACTTGGTATCTAGGGTTTTCATAGGGTTCCCCCAAGTTTTTTTGGAATTGGATATCTATCCCTAAAATTTATGGTATTTTACTGATGAGCAAAAAGAGAAAGAATCGATTTTATAAAAAATCTACTCCATCGATTTTGATTAAATTCTGTATCCAGGTACTGTTTAACATTTTAAACAAAATTGCAGTCATAAAAATGAATATAGGGTAATATTATAAGAATAAACTTCCAATTTTGATCATACCTCCTCAGCTATTTGAGACACGAAATATCTTATCATTGTAAGTTATAGTAGGCCTAAAAAAATAAAAATCTTTTATTTGAAATATATTTTTATAAAACCAATGCTTTCGGAGCCATAAGCAAATATCCAAACAAAATATTCATTTCTTAAAAAATGATTGTTATGCTCTTTGTTGGACGGAAATGTTCCTCTTTTCTCAATGTTTCTGTAACAGTGTATATTATTGTATTTAATATTTTTTATGTTTCTGCAACAATGCATATTATTTCGTCTCACAAATCTTACTATTTTTTTTAGTAAATGTCTCTATTTAAGATAAAAGGGAAAGTATGTGGGTGCACCGCACCATTTATTTTTTACATTCAAGAACCGAGAGTAGAATTTCTAGGTAATGAAACCAGTTCCGGTTCTAAGGAACCCGTCTCTTCACCGATAAACCGAAAATTTAGATACACTCATTCGAACTTAGGAGGGGGAGGGGGTGGTAATGGCGTGCGGTTTTCTGTAGTCTTCACACGACAACAGCGAAATTTTTATCAGTTTAAAAGATTTTGATTTTTCATTTTAAAATATTTTTCATTTAATAATATTTACTTTTTAATTTCGTTGATTTTTTAATAAGGTAAAACTGTTTTTCTGGTCTCAATTACACACTGTTTTCTATTAAAGATCATAGAAATCCATACCACGTATGACGTCAGTTTATTCGTATTAAGGTCCAATTTTAATAGGAAGGGCTCTATCTGGCAGCCAGACAAACCTACTAGATCTACTTTAACTTATTCATATGTAAAGTTGTACGATCTATAAAAACACACTACCTATAATAATTTTTATTAACACCTTTTAAAATTTAGAAAGTAAAAATAATACAATATTTATGAATCAATCAATATGATATGAAGATATGTAACAAAATAAGAAATGTTAAAGAAAGTTGTATTAAATACTACACTCACTCGTAATATATATATATATATATATATATATATATATATCAAACCTGATTCAAATTTATATAATAAAAAAGGTGACCTGGTGGTCTAGGGGTAAGGTGTCAGACTTCTATGCTGTCGGCCGGGGTTCAATCCCAGGTCCCGGCAAAGATTTATCTGATTACCAAACCCTTCATTCACCTCTGACAAGACATCTTGTGAATGTGAGGAATGCCAGGTCTCCACCGTGGTTCGGATTCCACGTTAAACTGTAGGTCCTCCATTTCATCTCACAATCACCCTACAATTACACATTAGCGTAAGTGCATATAACCCGAACGGGTAGTAAGATGCGGCGATAATAATAATAATAATAATAATAGTAAAATAAATATAGTAAAAAAATTTAGCGTAAGAATATTTGTAACAACATAACAAACATATTAAAATTAAGACATAACTGATTGATTCATATTATTTACAAAAAAGGAAGCAGAAACAACGCTTTTCATGTATGAAAGGCGAAGCTTGGGGAAATCATTTGTGTAGTCGTAAATTTAACAGTGATTTAACAAAGTTGAAGGGGTTGGAGGACAGGTGAAAAAGTTTCACAAACATAAATTCCTTTAGAAGATATTTGGAGTATTTTTTATGAGTAAGGTTACTAAGGCAGAGACTTACTTAACGTACTTCCCCTAAAATTCCAAGAATTCGCATAGAGAACAGTAAATTTCATCAAAATTTATTGATTCATAGTACAAAAAAAAATTTAACATTATATATTAATGTAAAATCAAATAGATAACTTAGAATTCCATAGTAAAAAACTTTACTAAATTTAAAAATATATATATTTAAAACAATAACATTTTAATATTCGTCTTAGCAAAATGAAATTTAATATTCTTACATAAAAAGCAGTGCTGGAACGGAGTTCCCACACGTTCCCGCTCACTACACCCCTGGAGGGAATGAATGATTGTACTATTATTAGCACCACGTATTACTACCAATTTGGGCTATACACACTTACGTTAATGTGTAATGGTAGGGTGATTGTGAGATGAAATGGAGGTACCTACAGTTTAACGTGGGATCCGAACCACGGTGGAGGCCTGGTATTCCACACATTCACAAGTTGTGATTAATACACGTCTTAACAGAGGTGAAGGAAGGGTTTGGCGATCAGATAAATCTGTGCTGGGACCGAAGATTGAACCCCGGAACCCCAGCGCTGAATTCTGACATCTTACCCTTAGACCGCCAGGTCACCAACGAATAATTATAATTACAGGCATTAGCTGTATCTCAATTATAATCGAATAAATTGAAAAATGACACTTGGATACGGAAATCGAATCCACGTCATTTTGCTTAGCGCGCTAATGGTCCCGGGTTCGATTCCCGTGTCCAGGTGTCATTTTTCAATATATTTGAACTGCCATCATTTATAGTAGGAAAACATATTTATATGGACTATCTTAGAAAAAGCCCTTTCTATGAAAATCGAACTGTACTTAGTTTGGATACTCGATGAGAGCTGAGACGGGCTCTTTAATTGGGGAATGTAGGAAGAGCGAGAAAGGGGCAATGTTTTTGCAGTTTCTATAGCAATACATTTTTTCGCACCAAAAAAAAAAGTATTCCAGTAGAAACATAGAGTTAAATTTTCTATAAATGGTGATCAACAGTTTTGGAATATTTGTCAAGAGTTTTATGGAATTTAATGACAACATTTTCTCATAAATTATTTTTTTAGAGTATGGGATGTTTGGCCGGGAGAGATATATTATCTTGTTCAGTCACGTGTGTGTGTGTGTGTGTGTGTGTGTGTGTGTGTGTGTGTGGACTTCTCCACACCTGCCTGTCCTTGCATACTCCCTTCACTTCAACAACATCCAAACACTGAGTCATACATGCTCTTTTATTCTTAAAACTCTTAATATAACGATCTGAGTAAAATTAAACTCTTTGCTTCTACTGGAGCAAAATTTGATTTCTTTTGGCCAAAAAAAAGTTTTGCTATTAAAACTTCAAATACACCTTTCCTCACGTCTTCTTTACCCCTACCTTAATGAGTGGAAGAAAAATGCCCACAGATAAAGTTTCAACTAACTCGGCTTATCCTTGCAACACTTCCCAACACGTCACTGATCTTCCTATCAAGTTGAACGCACGTGGTTAATGCGTGCTCTGTCATTTCTAGGTTTGCATCGTGCAGAAGAAGAATGGCGGTCATCAGCTGTATGCCATGAAGTACATGAGTAAGAACCAGTGCGCCGCCAGAGAGGCGCTGAGGAATGTATTGAGGGAAGTGGAGATCCTGACACAGCTGGACCACCCTTTCCTCGTCAACCTCTGGTTCTCGTTTCAAGGTCAGCCTCATTCACGATTAGTTTTTGTTGTATCATTGCGTCTTGCTACCCGTCTGCTTTATATGGTTATGTAGACTAATAATTAATCTAATGGGCTAAGAAAGATTAAGGTTGAATTTTAAAATAGTGTGCCAGCATTTGTTTGGAGAAATAATCTAAAACCATTTAGGGAAAATAGCCCTCAGTACAACCGACTGGGACTTGAATCACGATTTCCCCATCATAGATAGTCCAATCTATTGCGAGAGTTATAAAAAGATACAAAAGAATGGGGTCCAAAATGTAATAGTTCACTAATAACTGATAGGTATAATCGATTGTATGTCCACACATTTACAACATAATTATGTTGATTAGCAGTCGCTGGAATGTACTAATCGTAAGTCCTTTCCGTGGAGACTCTTTCCATGTTCCGATCAGATGATGGTGATAGTGAGTATGAGGGTGTGGAACCAGCGGAAACATTTAAACCTAACTCAAGCCTCACTAACCAAACCTCGGTGACCGTTTGCATGGTTCTCCTTTTGGTAAAAAAAAAAAACTAAGGCACTAGCCGGAAATAGACCCCGGCACCCCTAGGTTCGTAGCCAGGTGCAGTTACCACTTTACCACCGTTCTGGTTAAATTTACATAATGACAGGAGTTGTATGCATTCTCAAACATAAGTTACTAATAATAATCAAGTTGTACAGACTGAGGGGAAGAGGAGTTCTTTATGTAGCGTGTAAGGGTGATGACGTGCATGTACACAACATTTTAGTTGAGAAATCTGAAGAAACAATACCTCTTTGTATGCTGAGACGTCGATCAAAGGATAATGTTAAAATGGATTTAAAGGAAGTTGGGTGTTAGTTTAGGGTAGAGATTTCCAAACTTGTTTGTTTGGAGAAACCTCTAAAATATTTCGTAAAATCTCGGGGAACCCCTAACTTGCTGACACATATTAGGTTCGACAGAAGTAAATTACAAAATAGACGTGTAATATAATAATGATGGTAAATAATAATTCGCTCACACTTTTGGATAAAAATGTTCAAGAGTTAGTATGTATTGTCTATTTTTATTAACTAATTACTACCCTTCGTTACTCGAACTTGCCTTAGAAATATTCTTAATAATCTCATTTTTGATATTATTACTGACATTCTTCTCTTCATCTTCTTCGGGTACACGAGTTACCGTAATAATATGTTTCCACATTGTCCAAAAGCAAATTTTTGCAAATTCTCGTGGAACCCTGGTTGAGAATAACCGAGTTAGGGATTGGATGGAAGTATATCAGGATAGGGTAGAATGGCGATCTTAAGGTTGGGTAGCCATGAACTTTCAAGCTCGAGCCAAAGGGTATAGTTATGTAACCACGAAAATACCCTAGAATATCTGTAGTTCTCATTAACATCATTGGGGAATACAGTACATTCATCGAGCTATTTACGTAAAGTAAACAAATAAATACTGGTACGCATACTGGTTGTTTGCTTGTTGATTGAATAATCACGTTAATGTGTTGGGAATTGATCAACGTTCATCCATTCTGCTGTTGCAACCAGTGGCGCAGGAACAGGGGGGGTGGAGGGCTTACGGGGGTAAATGTTACCTTTCCCCAAAAATCGAAGGGGGTAAAAAGTTTAATTTTTACCCTCCCACCCAAAATAATATAGTTAAACTTTTAGATAATATAAAGATCTTGTTGAGGCAAGATACAAAGTTCACACTACGTTAACATAACAAAAATAAAATGTGCTTGGAGCACACACTGTTTGGAAACTCTGATAGTGATACCAGCTACATCAGCTACTGCAGAGAGAAGTGTTTCAATGCTTATACGAATAAAAAAAACTATCTTCGCTCCACGATGAAGCAACTGTGTCTGCTGAATGCATACCCCGAGAGGCTCAACAAACTTGAAAATTGCAAAAATAGTTAGTGGTTCTATAGCTAGTAACGAATATAGGGCAAAGGTGTATGGAAACCTACTTTAATTTTCCATGTTTCATCATTTTTAGCTAAGCCACATCAGATATAATTTTTCTTAATTGGTTTTGTGTGTACTAATTCTAATGTTTGGCACGAATAAAATAAATGAGAAAAATGCACAATGGGACCGTTAAATGCAAGTATCCTTCATCATACGCGATATCATGATACGCGTTTTCGCCATAACTCGATTAATAAATACTAAAAATAACGTAATTTCGCAGTCACCCTGTGCGGGGGTGACATAACCCTGTACGCGCACATTCCAATGAGGACAAAGATCTTTACTGTACAGTTCGGTGTTATAGGGATGGTATTGACAACATTGGAGATGCATGGGCAGAAGTTAAAACCGTCCTGTATGAAGAGAGTTCGGAAAAATTTTCTGTCTGGAGTTTCTGATTCTCATAATTTTGATCCTGAGTCCGAGCTCTCAAATTCAAGACATGGCATCATTGTCGTAGCAAGATGTTGGATTATAGGAGGTAGTCCAGGCTCAAATCCCACTCAATACAACTCACAGATGAAGATATTCTAGAAATGGAGAACAGAATAAAGGATTAAGAGGAAGAGCCCTATGCCCTTGAGCTTATGACACAACTTCAACAAAACAAATTGCTGAAGTTTGTTAACACATTGGCAGTGCAATTAGAATCATTGAAGAGAATGATCCTAACATGGATATGAGTGCCAAAGTTGCCAGAGAAATTAAGTTATTTGGCTTGCTACAAAGTACTCTATAGAGAAAGGAAGAACGCTGCCCATCAGCTATAAGTCTTGACCATTTCATCAAAAAAGTTGAAAATCTGCAACCTAATGACCTAAAAACTTCACAACAGCAAGAGCTGCCAGGCAAGAGCCTTCAAGAGAGCAGGAGCTTACCATCCCAGGGCCTTCCAGAGAGCGAGAGCTTACAGTCTAAGGAACTTCAAGAGAACTAGAGCTTACCGTACCAGGGCCCTCAAGAGAGAAAGGTTAGAGCTTATCATACAAGGGCTGTCAAGATACCGTCCAAGGGCCGTCAGGAAAGCAAAAGCTTAGCTTCCCAGAGCCCTCAAGAGAGCAAGAGCCTCCCGCCCCAGGGCCTTCAAAAGAGCAAGAGCCTACCATCCTAAGTCCTTCAAGGCACAAGTACTTATACTGTCCCAGGGCCTTCAAAAGAGCAAGTGCCTACAGTCCAAGGGCCGTCAAGAGAGCCATAGAATTATACTCCATATTTGCCATATACAGTTAATTTATCATGCTATTGAAGATTAACAGTAATTGTATTAATTAGATGAATTTACTAAAAAATTGCGTTTGTTTACATATTTCAGGGGATTGAAGATTGACAAAAGGAGTAAGCTACCTATAGTATTGTACTAGTTGGATAACTTAAATAGAAATTGCATTTATTTACAAGCCTTAGGTTTTTATTTACTCTTTTCCTTTGGAGTAATCCTTATCTCAACCATGTTAAAATAAATCCCCTTTACGCGTTTTCGTGTTACGCAATTATTTAGCAGAACCAATCTCCGCGTAGTGCGAAGGAACAGCTGTATTACCTTTCTCTGATCTTTTTTTTAATCTAAAAAAAATGCTATCCCTTATAAAAGCACATGATTATATGTAATAAATAAAAACGTTCCCGCGCCATTTGTTGCAACAAAGTTAGGATTCTAACCATGTAATTAAATACACACTTACACACCGCTTCACAAACAAAATATAACGAGCTATTACGATGCGGCTAGAACCGTAGCTGTCGAATATAATAGCTTTGCTATTTAATCCATTATTTTGATAAAGCCGATGGTTCCTGTTTTATTGAATAACAATGGCCTGCTGCTGTCGGCTAGCTATAACATAATGGTTCCTGGCAGGAGGAGGGTAATGGAGGGGTAACTCATTTATTTTACCACGCAGATTTCACGATAAACTGATTATAAAAGGTTTGCGAGGTGGTAAGTTTATTATTATTATTATTATTTATTTTATAGGTATTATGATGTAATATGAGAAATTATTCACGCCATTAGTAATTTAATATCTGGTAGCTTAATTGTGTTTATTATTTTTCTGTATTAAGTTATTAATTTGCTCTAGTGTGTTTGTTGCTGTTTTTGGTTGGGTTATTTTTAGGGTTATTTATTGTGAACTCTCTAAAACAGCTTATTATAAACAAATATTATGATAAATAGGTATGTCAAACTGGATTGTTCGATTCATCGAGAGTCTCGATTCATACTTGTATCGAAAGAATCGATCTTAATATTATGATTCCCGATATATTTTTATTTTTAGCTCTCAATATAATCTTTTATATCATATTAGTTTATTTGATATATATTTTGGTTCAGTTAACAATCCTGTTTGGTGAATTTAAAATACTTGTGTTATCAATAGTTGTTAATTTTACATTTTTTAAATTATTGATAAATGTTTGAATCAGCGAGGTTTTATTTTTTGGTAAAAATACATACTTACTATTGTAATTCCTAATTATTTTATTAATTATGTATAATATGCCTTAATACCTGTTAAGATGAATCATTTTCTTTGTTAAAACTAAAAGTTAATACTTTTATTACTATTTACATTTTTTAGTTTGTTTGCTAAACCATTAAGTTGAATAAGTATGTTTTATATGAGGCTGGATGCTTGGGAAATTAATGAAATAGGAAATGTTCAAGATTCTAAATCTAGAATAGAAAAATTGAGCTTGAACGTAAGAATCGGAATCAAGACAATCGGGTATCGTTACATATCTAATTTAAAAAAATAGTACGATACATTCGTAGGTACTTTCGCATATAGGCCTACATCATATCTAGTAAAAAGTTTAAAAAATACCTGTTTTTAGTACATTACTCTTTATTTAATAATTCTCCCAGAAACAAGTATGAAAGTGTTATTAATTTTATAGAGTAAAATATTTCCCATTTACCCATTCTGAACTAAATTGTTGAGAGTAATTTCTGAAAAAAAATTTTTTTTTATAAATCTGTCATCATTAAACAACTCTCGAATAATTTTTTATCCATAAAAACAAGTACACGCTGTTAACTATGTAAAATATTACAAAATCATCCACTTACAACAAAATAGTTTCAGAAAAATTTTGAATTTTCAAAAAATTATCAGTAAACTACATCTAATTCTAGAGATAGAATCAACTCGAGGCATGATCCATTACATCTAGATATGTATTTTGAACCAAAATTCACCAAACCACTTCATGTGAATAAGACTCAGCTAGACAGACAAACTAAACTGTAAAACCCACTTTTTTTAAAAAATTATTTTGAGGGCCACATAAAACGTCCAGATTCATCATAATTTGTATGTAGAAAATGTTCCATTTTTATTTTCAAAATTTTTTCTATATGAGAAAGATTTTAAAAAATGCTATTTTTTATCAATCTTTTTAACTATTAAAATTAATTTTGCGTAGTTTTTCATCGCAATATCCGTCAGGATAATAAGATTACATTATTTTTGTCATCGCGTTTTACTACCCGTTCGGGTTATACTCCTATATACTAATTACGCTAATGTGTTAGGGATTAGGAAAGTTGAATTTAGAGGAAGTGTACCCACATTTACGTGGAGGGTAGAAAAACCACCCTCTTATCACCCAGCTGAGATTTGAATTCTAATCTGCCTGGCTTCGGAAATATAGTCTATTGTGAGAGTAGC
This sequence comes from Timema californicum, assembly GCA_902141385.1. Classification (NCBI taxonomy): domain Eukaryota; kingdom Metazoa; phylum Arthropoda; class Insecta; order Phasmatodea; family Timematidae; genus Timema; species Timema californicum. Next base: position 9,028 of record CABFOW010003667.1, on the reverse strand, counting down.
GCATTAAACCATGCAACCACTGAAGCGGTTTCGCATACATTAATCGCGCTAGTGGAATAGGGATGAAAGTAGTTTTTAGAGGATTTGGACTTGAGTCTGCTTATAGAGAGAGTGGGGAACAATTTAGGGGGAGGGGAGGGACCCTCGGCACACCTCACAGATGTTTCGAATCCCGATCTCCCAGCCATCGGCAATCCATTCAAGCACGAGAGTTGCGCGTTAGACTATGAGACCACCAATGTGGTTTCTAGTTTAGTAAATGTGAATGACACTCTAAACTCATTTGGTAACACGTCTGCCTACTGAGCTAAGGGTCCCAGGTTCGAATCCTTGCATGGCTGAAAAACGTATCATTGAAGAAATGTTGGTTTATCCTTTCATAGTGACGAATAAACGGCTCTGGTGTTGTTTATATTATATATTTAAGTTTAAGTTTATAAGACCCGCCTCGGTGGCGTAGTTGGCTAACGCGCTAGTCGTGTTGAGACCGACTGCTGAGGACGGGGAGATCGTGGCTCGAATCTCGGTCGGGTGTACTGGGGGTGGTTTTTCCTAAATGGTCTTCCACTCTTCCTCCACGCAAATGCGGGTTCACTTCCTCTAATTCAACCTTCCTAATTCCTACACCATTAGAGTACTTTTATCTTGATTAGTTGTCCCGTGAAGGGTATGAAAACTGTCGCCATCTCCGAGTGACCTGAAGGGTTCTCGAAATATGATCTCCCACGCCAAGTTCCCCTGCATTAATCTCTCAAAACGGAGATAGTATCGGATTGACGAGAGTTAAACTCTCCCACCCTTTCAGCAATCAATTTCCCAAATGGATTACAAGGTTCGGAGGCTTGTTATTATTAATTTCACCTACTTCCGTACCGAACATCCCTCCCTTCAGCCATGCCGTAAGCACTAACGAGCCGAGAGCGCATTCTGATGGGCTCTACTCTAACCACAAAGGGGGGAAAACCACGGGAACATTTAACGACCTGATGACTAACCTTTAGCCTCTTCTGACTAGTTTCATTCGGAGCTATTTAAATAAAAAATAAAAACTCGTTATAAAAATGGACGCAATTTTATTTGTAATAGTCTTTTTAATAACAGCTTTTGCTCCCCCCAGTGGTGTGATACAAGTAATCAGTTTTTCACTAGACTGTAGTCCTATTGTCGATGGCGGGAAAGTTAAAGTTCGAATCTTGGCCGGGTGTATTCGACTATTGTTTTCCATGTATTGTCCATCACTTAAGTTTACCCCCTCCCTCTATAAAATCAAATCAATAAGGGTACATTTTTCTCCAAACTACCTTCCCAATCACCTTATCCAGGGGCCGGCCTCTTATATCATAATTTAGGGGTCCTGGGTTCGGTTCCCTGTGGTGCCATAAGTATTTTTGCCGAAGGGTAATTGTTCCTATAGTTACCATGATCTAGTTAATTACTATTGGCACCATATGATCACCCTCATTATCATCTCAGCGGAGTAAAGTAACCACACCTATAGGATACCCCAACCTCAGTAGACGGTTACCTATCAGTTATCAGCCACTGCCAGTAGAAGACCAAGAATGATTAACCGACAAACCCTGATGGCATACGCTAAAAAAACTATAGGATGTTATATTTATTACATAAAATATTATTATTATTATCACCCCGTGAGATGAAATGGAGGAACTACAGTTTTACGTGGGATCCAAACCACGGTGGAGGCCTGGCATTCCATGCATTCACAAGTTGTGATTAATACACGTCTTGTCAGAGGTGAAGGAAGGGTTTGGCACTAAGATAAATCTGTGTCGGAACCGAGGATTTAACCCCGGACCCCCAACACAGAAGTCTGACACTTTACCCCTAGACCGCCAGGTCACCTATATAAAATACACTAAAATATTTGACACCGCCTTGTGTTATTATATTGACAGGGTGTTACTGTATGATAAAATCTGTTGTTCATATTGTACAATTAAATTTTTAACTGATCCGTATTTTTAGCCTAATTTTCAAATTCTCGCCATTTTCTTTGGAAAAAAAAAACCCTAGCACATGTTCTCTAGTGTAAATGTTTAGGCTGCTTAAATTGACCAAGCTAATTATGGAGTGAGGAGGGTGAATTTTAAATAAGTATATCAGCACTCCTCAGAAGAAAAATAATTGAGAACCATTAAATGAAAAAAAAAAATTGCCTAGATCGGGACTGAAACCTTGCCTACGGAGTACAGATTTCAAAGCCCTACACAAACCCTGGCTGGAGAAAAATTATAACGACAGTTAAGTTAAAACTTGTGCACAATGTTGTAAAAAGTTTCTAAAAACGTTTCAGAGCATAAAAAAATTTGCTCCACATCCCCATCACCTCCCGATAAAAAAAAGTATTGTTTGTTGTTACTACCCTTTGTAACACAAAATGCACTCAAAACAATTGCCAATAAAAACTGTCTACTGTTTTCTCTGTACTCTAAGCGACACACACACAAAAAAAGGCCAACAAAAATATGTATCGTTTCTTTGGGTTTCCTCCGCCCCCCCCCTACTATCCTTTATTTGGTTGCGTCTGATAGTGAACTCTTTGTGTTTTGTTTATTGATCCATTAAAGCCTTTAATAATTATTGCTCTCCCCGTCATTTCTCACAGAGATATTAAAATTACTCTGTGAACGATAGTATACAACGTAAAAATAAAAGTCTACATCTGACCAATCTTGGGAAACTTCTAGAAGGTTTCATTTCTATGTCCCGGCTCCACTAATTTTGTATCATCTTTGTTTATCTCAGACTCGTCTGGTCTAAGTTTTCTGGTGACGTTGGAGATCAGGGTTCGGTTCATGATCAGGTGCAATGAGAACTTTTTTTCATAAATAAACATACATGTATAATATTATTATTACTATTATTAGGTTTTATTACTTAAGACAGGTCAATTCCTTTTGTCAGTGAAACTTAGACCTCCAATGCGCCCTCTGCCTCCTCCTTCAGCCTCCAGAATTTTCTTCTTTCCTTCAAGACATCTGGTATTTGAATCCTTCTTCCTAAGCTCCTCTCTCCCTCAACCTTTCCTTCTATGACATCGTGCAGAAGACAGTTCCTCCTAAGGATGTGTCCAATCCACTTGGCTTTGTACCGAAAAATCACATCCAAAATGATTTTATTCTCACCTATTCTTCTCAGGACTTCTTCTTTTGTCACCCTGTCTGTCCACCTGATCTTCTCAAGTCTTCTCCAACACCACATTTCGAAACTCCCCAAGTATTTCTTTTCCATCTTCCTAGGATTCTAAGTCACTGCTCAATACAATGCGATGCTCAAAATGTAGCATTTCATGTATATATATATATATTAAATAAATAAATATATATATACATTAAATGCACAAGAAAACAAATGAATAATTTCTTAAATATTTATATTTCTGCACACAGAAAGATACATTAAAAACTGGGCATGGGATTTAGTTATGTTCATTTTACTAGAATTGAATATTTGATTTGCATTATTACTGTTGGTCTTATTAGTTAAACATATTAAAATGTGAATGGCGATTCATTTTAAATTTATATCAGCTTTTCCGTTGTCGTGTTTTTTTTATCACCTCGCCTTGCTACCTGTTCAGGTTATACGCATATATTATAACTACTTTTCTGGGGTAGGGAACCAGGAAGGAAGCATTTTAGAGGTTTTATACCCGTATTTGCGTGGAAAACCATTTAGGCGGGGGAACTCAGAAGACCCTATCGGGATTTGAACCCCGATCTCCCCGTCACCAAAAGGCCAATCCAAGACGAGAGTGATGCCTTAGACCATTCTGCCACTGAATCGGATTGTTTTATGTTGCTGTTGATGATTTAATCTTACCCTCAAGTATAAATCAGATACCAAGAAACACTTAACTCCAACAAAAGAGAAGAAGAGGAAATAAAAGAATAAGGGCTCGGTAAATCTATGCCACTGCCTCTGGAGTAGATTAGTAAGACGTGTCTTGTTTCTAGTTCTCTCGGTTTTTAGGAGGATACACTTTCTGCTTGCGATGTACAGCCGTTGTTCTGTCTCTTACTACCCGTTAATGTTAGGGCTGGTTTGAAACGTAGTCCTACTCCTTCCCTCGTGACGGTACGCATCGGCCCGGATTCTCTCCTTACATGAGAGTGTAGAAAAGGGGAATCTGCCTATCACAGATCTACTTGCCCGAAATCTTTATAGGGTGCCTTCATGTTAGTGGACCCCGGGCAACGTCCTTTCTTGCTCGGCTGGACGGTGGCCCCAATCTTCTAGTCGGAGGGGGTCGGCCGTCTGAGGGCCGGAATATAAGCAGTTGATTAAGTGGATGCTAAGTGGACACTAGCGTGGGTTTGCTTGCGTCATCATAGGTTAAAAGGTGGAGCGATTGTGTGCTCGAGACCACACTATCGGTCCACTAAGCATTCACTATACGTCCTTGCATACCACCCTTAGCCCCTGCAAAGTAAAGTCCCCTGTGGGGAGGTGGTGGAAGGTGAAGGCTCTCACCTCACACATTAAGTGGTTGGTAGTACGTACCTGGTCTCGGTCGGGGATATCTGGTCAGGGAACATCCCACAGTTCCTCGCCGGGCAAATAAGGGTCAATGCCTCGGGAAACCGGAGTTATATACATAAGGCTGAGAGTCCGACTTCCTACATGACTCCGCGCTGGTCTCACTATGGAGGGGCCAACTCCTCCCACCAAGGGCTAGAAATACGTGGTTTTTAGGGGGTCTCCCGGGCTACCCAGTTATGACGGAGTCGCCAACTGCACCCGATATAATCGCACAGGATTCTGCACGTCTTGTGGAGAAAAACTTTATCTTCGCGCTCTCTCTCTCTCTCTTAATTAACTGTTGCCAAATTTCCTCGCTCTCAGTTATGTTGGAAGGTGGTGTGCTGGGGTAAGAAAGAGCTAATGGCAACATCAACCAAGCAGCGTTGCGAAACTTGTCTTATATTTTATAGGATAATTACCATACTAAAACAAGAGAATGACAACGCTTTTTTCACTAATAGTGGCCATGCAGTTACCTCAGAGATGATATCCAGTGTAGTAGAGGCAGGTTCTCCCAAAATGCTCGCTGCGTGCGCCCGGAAGGTACGGCCTTACTCGAGGTTAGTTTAGAGGAGCCTTGTGACGGGCTGTTTCTTCGCTGTAGCACGAGAGCGACGTCTTTCACCAGTGCTATTCAACCTTTTTTGTTCTCGTACCCCTAGATAAAGTTTTTTTAGTACCGCGTCTTACTAACCGTTCGGTTTACACGCTAATGTATTAATTACGCTAATGGTTTTAGGGATTAGGTAGGTTATATTAATATGAAGTGTACCCGCATTTGCGTGGAAAGCCATTTTGTAAAAATTGCCCTTAGTACACCTGATTGAGATACGAACCGCGATCTCCCCGTTATCTGTAGTCTAGTCTACTGCGAGAGTAGCGCGTTAGACCACGCGGTCACCGAAGCTGGTTCATAGGAATGTTAACTAAATATTTCCTACTGCTGGATGTACAGATACACAATACATTAAACAAAAATATAGCACAATTTCTCTCGTGCCTTAGAAAGCGCCATTGGCCGCGGGAATACAAACCACACACGGCATCATAAATAACATAAATGGCGGTTTTCGTTCGACGGAGAGTTAACGCCGAAACTACTGGCCTCAGGGGTAATATTTTATCGCCTTTCAGTACCAGGCATCATACCGCAGCGGCGAGGCATAACAACGACTTATTGGTCTTGTTATGACAGTTGTTAAAATTACATTTCAAAATAATAAGGTCTTACAAAAATACAAATATATTTGTTGACACCCACATTGATGACATTTTATCATATTACTAGTATTACTTTATAGGTACATATAATATCTATCAAAAGTGACAGCCGCGGAATACTGTCGTATGAACACGTGAAAGTAGATACATTTAATTTTTCTAGAAATCTTATGCAAATTGGACTATAATAATCTGGCCCTACATTTTAGTTCAATTTATTTGAAAAATTTAACGTGCGCGTTCTAAACCGACTGTTTATACCAGCACATGAGAATTTCTATGAGTGAAAGCGAAAGGACCTACCAATTTTTTTTTCTGTAAAAAATATTTTCACATACCTTTCCAAGGGTTTTTTACATGCCACAATCGACATGGATCGACGGCTTTACTTCTCCTCCGAAGGAAGTTGTGCAACGGGTTTTTATTGTTCAAGAAAAATCCATTGACACAGGCTGGGTTTGAACTTACACACATAGGGTCCAGAGACAAGCGTTTTAACCTAAAACCATCGAGGTTGGCCTGACCCTATAGCTGACTAGATATCTGATTGTAATGCAATTCAAAGTCAATTAAAACATCTAAATCTTTTATTCATACTAGATTAAATTAATATTTATTTAGCTTCTTTTTATAAACACATTTCTGAAGCATTTCTAGTTATAGTTTAATTTTTTTATATTTAGCACCGCATCTTACTACCCATTCGGGTTATACGCTTAAGTACTGATTACTCTAATAGCTTAGGAATTGGGAAGGTTGAATTTAGATGAAGTGAACCCGCATTTGCGTGAAGGAAGAGTGGATAAACATTTAGGGAAAACCACCCCAGTTCACCTGACTGAGATTCGAACCTCGATCTCCCCGTACTCTGCAGTCTATCTCCTCACAAAACTAGCGCGTTATCCAACCACACCACTGAGGTGGGTTGTATAGTTTAATAATTTATTTTGTAAGAGATTATAAAAAATAATTCAAAATATAGTATTCCATTTTGAATTAATTCTGTAACGTGTTAAACACATTTTAACACTTACACTCAATGAAGACCTATAATAATAGCTTTACAAATATTACTCCCAGATCTAATAAGTTCTAATCCTGTGGGGCAGATAGACTCACTGCGACATCACAAGTGGGGAATGCCTAATTCTCATCAAAAATGCCCCAGTACGAGGCAACTCAGCTTCGAAGAGCAACATACAAACATTTTAAACCCGGGTCAGACGATGAATAAATGAGACTTCATTCGGGGTGTTCCCAACAGCCATCGGCGAGCGCTAGTGGTCGAGTGGCGTGATCTTAGAAGATTATCACCCCTCTTCGTACTCGGAGATAGCCTTGCCAAATTTTATTAGTCCCACTTGGTATATAAAGACCTGTCATCGGTTCACGTAAATATAATATATTGTATCAATTCGACGGAGGAAGAACTTGGACGCAAACCTACATCTTCGAAGATAATACGAGTGACTACGATGTGTCAGGCGTCACAAAGAAAGCCTCTTCTGAGACTTTGAGTGTCTACAATTTAGAATCTGGATTAGATTATAAACTCCTCTTTGCTCTGTCCATAAGACATAGTTTATTCAGTCAGAATGTCTGACTTAATTTTCTATGCCCATATGGCGTAGTTTAGAATGAAGGGTTTAATATTCTAGTTATCATGGTCCATACGACTTTAACTACTATGTCAGTGTGTCTGACTTCTTTGTCTAAGTTCTTAAGACATAGTTTTATATATTAGGAAATAATAATAACTCCCAAAACGATTTGACCCTGTTTAGGATCTCTTTATGGTGGAAATCAGGTTATCTGACGTTTACTTTAATTACCTTGTTAGGTCAGTGACAGATAGCAGTCACTATTTTCTCTTTGTAGTGTATTTATTTACGGTGCGCAACCTGTGGGAGCACTACTAGTTGATAGTAGCGGCCCGCGGCAATAGTGTTTTTTCTCCAGCCACTGTAGGAGTCGTTTATACCAAGCTATACTAATATTGTTTGCCCTAGTAATGGGTGTAAGTATAATTGAATGTCCAGGCAGTACTTATTAGGAACTGACCGGCCATGGTAAGATAACCGTGTAGATTCCTGATAGCTCGTCATGTACTACTTGTAAAATGCTGGTTCCTCTTCAAGGCAATTAACCTTAGGTTTTCGTAACTCTCCATGGAGTTAACTAGAGCTAGCTAGCTTATATATCATTCTCTCGTCATGTACTACTTGTAAAATGCTGGTTCCTCTTCAAGGCAATTAACCTTAGGTTTTCGTAACTCTCTATGGAGTTAACTCGAGCTAGCTAGCTTATATATCATTCATCATAGTAACTCTATACAATTAGGATTAAATATCCCTTGTTTTCATTCATTAAAATTTCATTATTATTCGTGTATTGTGGTTTAACCTTATATTATTATTTGTTCCCTATCTTTGACCACCGCTAGGTTGAGGCAGACGCTCCTTCGTAGGAGAATGAGCGTTGATTCTCATTTTAAGAGTAACTAAACTATAATATATTCTATGTTACTTCTGTTAGTCCTTTGGCCCCTAAGGTGTTTATTTCTATTCCTGCCTATGGCGAGGCTTACTACTATGGTAACTGAATAAAGTTTTATTTAATAACAATGGATTGTTTGATCTAAAATGTATTTAAAACGTATGTTATTCTATTTCTATCGTTTACATTTTAATTAAACTGATTTGTTAAACTTATATATATTTCTCTTATGTCTCATCCTTCACAAAACTTCCTTATTTAACTTTGTTAGTCATTGCAATCGTCACTTCCTCTACTTGATAGGAAAAGCGAGGATTCAATTCAAATTACTTTTAAAAACATGATTTAACTATTATTATTATTACTATTATTAGCACCACGTCTTACTACCCGTTCGGGTTATACGCTTAAGTACTAATTAGGTTAATTTATTAGGAATTGGGAAGATGAAGGCTTAGAGGACGTAAACCCGTATTTGAGTGGAGGGAGAGTGGAAAACCCTATAGGAATCCCCCGCCCCCACTTCGCCCGACTGAGATTCTAACCTCGAAGTCCCCGTCCTCGGCAGTCTGACTCAACACGAAACTAGCACTTATGCCAACTATGCCACCGATGCGGGTAGTGGTGATATTACTGTACTAAAGCTTCGAAAACTTTGTTTGTTTCAAATATTATTCGGGCTTAATTTCAACTCTAAAAATAAAATTGGTGTTTTTATAATTTTGTGCTGTATCACAAATAAATGTTTACTTAGCAAAGATCT
>CABFOW010003666.1:0-54033 GCA_902141385.1 Timema californicum | reverse complement strand
AAACTATGAGTGAAGAATGACCATGGGCACGGGACGAATCCTGGATAGCTCAGTGGTAAGAGCAGTGGCGTACTAAGCCGAAGGTCCCGGGTTCGATTCCCGTGTCCAGGTGTCATTTTTCAATTTTCAGAATTAGTATCTAAGGTTTACCTTACATAGGGTTGCCCCGAAGGGTTTTTGTAATTGGATAGCTAATTATAAAATTAAGGGTAGTTAAGTTTGAAACGAGAAAAATCGATTTCTCAAAATTGGCTCTAACGATTTTGATTAAATTTAATTTTGAAACTTTGATTAATATTTCAAACAAAATTACTAATTTCAATTTTTCGTCAAAATGAATTTAAGAGTTCCGTACTGATGTGTGAATTCTAATCTTTAATTATATCTCCCAAGGCCGTAGTTATATATATATTATGAACAAAATATATATGCCTTTATTTATGGTTCAAACCATATCAAAATTAATGTACACGTACAAATTAGGGGGCTGTGTTACCATAAAAACACTTCAGTAAACTTCTAGAGGTGTTTAATATTAATAATTTTTCCTTGCCTTCAGCAGTTAGGGTTGCTACTATAAAAAACACTTTAGTGTGCATCTAAAGGTGTTTAGATGTAAAGATTGTTTCTAGCCTCCAGCAGTTACGATAAAAAACATTTAAAGAGCTTCTTGAGTCATTTAAATATATAAATATTCCTAGCCTTCGGCAGTTAGATGGTTATGTTATCATAAAAAGCACTTCAGAGAGCTTCTAGATTTATTTAATAATAATCAGAATTTGTCCTAACCTCCGGCAGTTAGGGGGTTGTGTTGTCATAATAAAACACTTTCGATAGCTTCTAGAATGGTTTTTAATTTAGAATTTTTTCTAGCCTCCGTCAATTGGGGGATGGGCCGTCAAACCAGCCACCCCCTTCTGCAATTGGCTGGCTACGCCTTTGATATCTCCGTCTTTGAGATATGAAATTACTTATCATTGCAAATATGTAGGTCTATTAATTTTATATTAAAAATCTTTTGTTTGAAATACAATTTTATAAAACCAATAGTTTTCGATATATACGCAAATATTAAAAAAAAAATTTTTTTTATTACTCTAAGTAAAGTATTGCGACCGTCAAAAAAAATTAACCCTAAATAATGAGGGATGTAGACGTTTAATGACCCCTGGACCCCTAAAAAGTGGTTTTAGCAATGCTGTCTGTGTGTCTGCCTAACCTAAAACTAATAGTTTATTAAAGGCTGGAAATAAAAAATTGGCTCTAACGAGTTTGATTAAAACTCTTATCTAGGCGTTGATTAAGATTATAAACCAAATTTATATTTTATTTTCCCATAAAAATGACTTTTATAGTACTTTACAGAAGCGTAAATTTACATATCTCCGCAACTACTTGAGATACTTATCATTGCAAAATTATAGTACTATTGAGAATAAAAAAAACTATATTTGAAATATATCTTTATAAATCCAATAATTTCTGAAATATTGGCATATTTATACAATTTTGTGAGTTTTAGTTCTACAGATATATAACTTAAGTTTTAACGCGATAACTCTCTAAGTATAATGCCATAGAGTAAGTAAATATATAACTCTATGAAAAATTGATGTTCTTTTTCCTCTAACCTATTAGGGGAAATGTTTATATAGCAATGATCTATCTCTATCATTTTAGACTCAATGGTCAACATTTACATTTTTTATTGGTCTAAATTTATAAATGAGGAATTTAATAGCAATGTGATAACCATAAGATGTGCAAACTCTAATAAAATATCAAAAAATGTAACTGTAAGTCAAAATGTTATGGACCCAATATCGATCTTCTTTTTTCTTCCAAATATACAAACGAGGACTAAAATTATTTAAAAATCAAATCATAAAATTTAAAACTGGGAGTCAAAATTTTTTTTTACGTAAGTAAAACGCAATTTTTGCTCGGGTTTGCTAGTATATATTATTTTGTTTCAGATATATAGCGGGTTTTGAGTAAATATCTTCATTTTAAAACAAAGGAGTGAGAAAGTCTGTTCCATTTATTTTTGTTATAAATGCTACAAAATACTATCCATCCAAACCCAAATGCTATTTTACATATAATTAATGCTAGGAAACAGTGTATTTAGCTATGGTATTTTCTTCTAAGATCCCCTTTCTTGACTTAATAATGCACCCAAGCCCACAAAGCAAAGGCTAGGTGATGCACCTCTTACAAGCAGAGTTATTGCTATTATAAATGAGATTAAAGTTTAGTACCCAAACAAGTTGACAACAACAGCAAACACCTTCACACACTGCTTGATTACTTCTGACAGGAAAGTCAGAGTTTTAATTCTAGGTTAGGGCATTGGTATTGATTTTATACTAATGTTTGTCCCGCCATCTCTCCGTTATATACAGGCCCCTCACCTCAACCATCCCTCACTTTATATTCTCTGGCTAGCATAAATACCATAGCAACTCTTTTCTTAGCTACAAACATACAGAAATAAAAATATATTCATTTTCTTTCGACCCAATTTTAAAATATTAAAAAAATCTAATCAACTATTTAAAATACCATCCTTTGACGTTCGTGTACAGGGGCTACTAATTTTAAAATTTCAGCTGTTTGCCTGAGGTAGATTTTGCGCAATGCTCATGAAAGACAGACAAACACACTCTTAATTTTATTAATATAGATTGATAAACTTTGTGTTAAACTTACAAATAAGCAAACAAAGAGATTTTATTTCATAGCCACCCTATCTCATTTATGCTAGATGTTGATCCACTTCATTTAAAAATAATTTGAATAGCCCTTCTCGAGTTTAACTTTTTCATGTGTCCAATACTTTATTTTCTTGTTTAAAAGGAAATATTATCAAAACCACAAACTTTTTCTTTTCAGATCAAGCCTTGGCAATATCCCCTGTGATGGTAGAAGTGGACAGTCCAAGTTTAGATGAAGACATTGAAGATACTTCTCTCCCGATAGATGACACCAACATGGATGACAATAGCAGCACGTCTACAGAATTGTGTGATGAGCCGGACAGGTTCAGTGATTTTGACTCTGAAGAACAAACGAGTATCAGTGAAGCATCATCTAATGTTGTTCCAGCTGACAACATATTGAAAATACTATCACCGTCCGCAGACACATCTTCTGAACTATCTTCACCGTTCACTGCCTTTAAAGACCTATCTTCATACGGAACAACGGGAATGTCATGTGCTGCCAATGATGACTGTTCATTGGCATCTACAATCAAAGAAGCTGACCCTATAAAAATTGGTAATGGAAAACCAGTTTCAGTTGGTCTAATACTAAAAGAAGAGTATGAACAAGTTACAGGGGATAATAAAGATGACTTAGGTAAAATTAAAAAATGTTCTAATGTTACGTCTCATCTTCCTGAAGAAACCTTTGCCTTGCCTATTCCTGCCCTTGGGCAGACCAGTGCAGTTCCGGCAAACTCTCCTGTTGAAAGTAGGGCTGTGATAGCCCAGGCTGAAGGAATACCCAATACTGTTCCAGAAATAATTCCATCTGATGACAAAGGGCTATCATATTCTCAATCCCAAGAGAAAATAAACCCAACTATTCAGTTAGAAAGAGAAACTATCAATGATAGTGAGCCGATGTCTCCTACAGCATTAGTATTTGAAGAGACAAAGAAAGTTTCTGAAGATAAAAATAATATGATTCTAATAAATTCACCTTTTAAATATGAGTTGAACATTTCTTTAGAAAAATCAACTGTTGATGATTTTTCTTCTCTTTCTAAGCTAGAAATTTTAAATTCATCACAAGTGAAGAATATTATTATTGAATCAAAAGAATCAGAAAACATTTTAACATCCAAAGATTATGATGTTAATTCCAAACAAAATGTATCTTCAATGAACATTATTGACAAACCTGAAGAAACAGATATTTTTACAACAAATATAGGAAAGCAACTAAATACACAGATTTCTACGGTTACAAAAGACATGGTTGTATCACCCCAGGGAGATGCACTCTATAATAACAAAACTAATATTTCATTGCCGATTGATCAAAATAAAAAAATAAAAATTGGTGTAATTTTCCCTTTACAAAAAAGTTTCCCAAACAATACAAATTATGAATGTGCTATTGAAGAGACTGTTGAAAGGAACGAAAAAAACTCTTTAAATATTATTATGAGTGACGGAAAAAAACCTGTGGAAGCTATTAGGGAAAGCCCAAATTCAATCTATAATGAAGTGTCAGATTATGGCGAGGGTTTTACACTAGATAAACAAATGACTTATATGAATTATAGTAATTTAGAGAGCGGATCTAATTCAGAAGAATCTAAAGTAACAGCATTGTTAAAAATTAACCATCGACTACAAAATAAAGAAAGAGAGCTCATGACAAGAGGAAAAAGGATCGGCTCACAAGATGCAAGGGAAGAACCAACCATTAATTATGACCAAATTACAGAGTTGCTTGAAATAGACCATAAACTTGATATTGGGCGTAGAAACAGTGAACGAGCCCTTAAAATTATAAGGGAAAACTTTGAAATACTTCATCGTATTTCTCAGTGTCAAGGGAAACGGTATAATCAAGTGCATGAAGAGGAGCCGGGTGAACGAAGTTTGGAATCGTTTGAAGAACTTGCAACACCTACACCAAGTGAAAAAAATACCTCAATAGATCCTCCTTGTCCAAAAATAATGCAAGACAATCTGACAGCTCCTACTCAAGATAGGGATATTCCTTGTACAACATCTGACAATCAGAGACATATTGATCTAGAGACTTTTTCTGATATTTCACCTGTAGTTTGGAAACCTACTAGCTTTCAATATTTGTTTTCAGATAATAAAACTGAGCAAGTTAAGTCTTCTCAAGATGAAGCAAAAACTATATCTATTGAAATATCAGGTGCATCAGAGTCTACTGATAGCTTACTCTCCTTTGAACTAACAGCTAAGGACCTACAAAAACTTATAGATGAAACATCTGTGGTAGCGGGAGTTGGCAATAGTGTTGACAAAAGTTCTCAAGATTCCAGTTTAGCAGGGTATTCTAACTCAGCTATTCCTAGCGGTGTCTCACAATGTGATAATAGTTTGAATTCAAACTCTTCTACCAAACCAAACAATGTACCCTTTACTGATAATAAACAAATTTCTAAAATATACTCAGAATGTTATCCATCAGAATCTCAAAGTAATTTTAGCAGAAAGCCATCAACACGTCTTTTTAAAGAAACTTCATCGAGATTACGTAGATATGAAAATAAAAGGCGGTCAACTATTCACAATTTGGACCCACTTGAAAGGGACGCTGTAAAATATTTTTGTTTCCAATCTTCTGGAAACCAAGATGACATTAAACCTTCCTTTATTTCTGCAACTGACAAGAACATTTTAGATGACTTACAAATACACAATAAATTTAATATAACTTCAGAACACTATGCAAGCATCCCAAGGCATAAAAGTTACACTAAGCTGTCCAATATTTCAAGCCAAGTCGAACCAGAATATACATTCCCGCCTTCACAGAACATATTTCATACAAATAGAGCTGAAAAATCATTTAGAAAATCAGATCTTGATATCTCCAAAACTCTTCCAGCATGTAAACAAGAAAGAAACTCATTCTTGGATGGTGAGGCCCAAACTTTTAAAAAACCTTTTTTATTCGCCTCAACCTTTCCTAATTCACAAAGTCCCACAAAACCCTTAGCGCAGGAATGCAATGCTGTAAGTACGCCACTTAGTTCAAATTCATTCTCCTCGCAAAAAAGATGGAGCACAGGTACATTTTATTCTGATTTCCGTCCTACACTGTCATCCTCAGAACCTTTGGATATTTCAGTTCGTCCATATATCCACGGGCTTAGTACTTCCAACACAACTACAATGTTTGATTATAATTTAGACTCAACAAAAATTCCCACATCATTGAACGCAAATGATGAAGCTATTCAAAAGTTAACATCCACACCACCTAACATAGTAAGCTGTACTACGTCTGTGGCTAGCTTTCCTGACAGTGAGTTAAACTCTTCAGAGCAACTTAAATATCCTGATTCCAGTAGAAAAACTATTTACAAAACTGTGGATAATACTGTTTGTCCCAATAAAGTATCTTACGTCAAGCCTGAATCTTTTAACAGAGTAAAAACTAGCAGTAATATTGAACTATCATGTGATACAGTTTCTACAGTTAAAAAAGAAGATCCAAAATGCAAGAGTCAAGAGTATATTTCTCCATCAAGAAACAAAGATATCATTACAACTTTTCCAGCTATCAGGTCATCAACACTAGTAAGTCCAACTCATCCGGCAAGCAAATTCAATCCCTTCCCTTTTAGAGCTTCATTACGTCAACCCAAAGAACTTGGAGTGAAATTGGGACTTTATGCCGACTCTAGCAAAAATATTTCTTCCAAGAAAACGTAATTAAAAACATAATTGGTAGTATATAATTTTAATACATTTTTATTTTATATTTTACACTCTGTATAGTTTATTAATATTTATTAATTATTGCTAGGCAATTACCAAATATATATATTTTTACAGCAAAATATGAACAATTTATGTCAATAATATCTATAGATTTTAAGCAAAGGTTATTCAAAATTTATTTTCAATTTAGGTCACACTTCAAAGATCTAATTTACAGAAATAATGATAATTTAAAAATATTAATTGTTTCAATATATTCGAAGAGATAATATGTGATAGACAAATATGCTAGTTTATTTTATGGTAAGCTATATATACTTTATTTATGGTAGGAATTGCTCTCTGAAAGGTTTTTTTTCTACCAATATCCTACTATATAATATATTTCTGCTAGGGGAAAAAGGGCTTTCAGAAAACAATTCTTAAGGTGAACAGACTTTAGGTAGCTAGTGGGTATTTTAATAAATATAATAACAATCACAAAGTTTGAAAACAAATGATGAAAAAGAGAATTTCTAGGAAATCATTAAAAAGAAATAAAGGGAAATTTTTGTAAAACAAAATTTACTACACAGGGCAAGCTGCTTGGTAGTACTTATTATTTATAATTGTTGTCCTCTAAATTATAAAATAGTTTCTATATTGAGACATTGCAAAAAATGTTTTCCTCATTAAGTTGCTTTTCTGAATAAAATGTTACCATAGTTATTAATCTAGTTTGGGAAATGTAACCATAATTTCAAAAATTCACTTGATAATATTTTGTATCCTAGTCTGCATCAACCACCACTTTAAAGATAATAGTTTTAAGGGCCATAAAATATCAAACAAACTAGTAATTACTCGTGTTTTTATTTAAGGTAATTTTCAAAACTCAAGTAACATGGATAAAAATACTGTTAACAATGTAACAACCAAATTTAGGGATTATTATTTTTTTCATTCTAACAAAATACAATAAGTAAAGTGTAGAAAAAATATATTCTTCCTACCATTGAAAAATTTCCTCATAAATGATTAAGGCTACAGACAGCTACACTGGACCCGACCCGACCCTACACTGAATACGTATGAAAATGGCCAGTTCGACTCGAAATCTCGTAATGAACTCTTCAACACGAGTGATTCTTATAATCATTTAGAGACATTGTTATACTTTGATTTTGATTTAAGTTTGAGAATATCTAATAAGCGAGAAAAGACGTGGGTGCATTGAAAATAAATATTTTTCTCAAGTGAATAAAACACTAAGAGACGTAGGAAATGTCGGTGTTAAAGAAAATCTTTTACATAAATGTAGATCTAGATAATCTAGAATTAATAATTCAATGACTTTTTATTAAATGAGTAAAAAGTTTCAATCATATTAGTCAGCAAACCCGAGCGCAACTGATTTCATTTGTGTATTAAAATAAACACTGTGGACATCTGCACTAATCTACAAATAGAACAAACACTACAGGAATAACAAAACAACAAAGAAACCAACATTCCATAGAGATTCCAAGGTCACTTATATTTTTGTTGGACCTCACAAATAAAACAATCGCTCTACATGGGCGTAGGGAGAATTTAATTTTGGGGATGAGGGTTCAAAATCGTATGTTTATGATAACCATGATTTTAATACTTACTAGTAAACACTAACAAATAAGAACAAAATTACTTCACACAGTAGGGGGGGGGGGCTTTATTTGTGTAAAATGGGGGTGGGGGTAAACCAGCTAATGTTAGAGAATTGGAAGCTCCAAAAAAGCTATTTACAGTGGTCCTCATTTGGAGAATTTTTAAAAATTATACTCTATTAACAGTTATTTAGAGTATCACTCCCCCCGAATATTTCTTGAAATTTTGATACTCCTAGAGAATATTTAGAAAAGACCTCCTTCAACAAATTTTTGGAAAATTATATGATTTTAAAAGCTATTTTTAATAATTGCTTATCAGAACTTATTTTATAGATTAGATTCCCTAAAATCTATTTAAAGCTCCAAATTTTTAAAATTGGATGCCCTTTGAATCTGTGTATAATGGTCTTTGTTAGGATTATTTAAATAAGATGCCTTACTATCGCTAAGCTATTGAAAGTAGTCTTTCCGCAACACACTTTTGAAGATTGAATGCCTCTAGAAGATAGTTGGACTGGTCCTCAAATGGATTTTTATATTATATGCATATATAATATATTTGGAGTGCTCTTTCCTTCCATGGCAAATTTTTGAAAAGTGATTGCCTCTATAAGTTGTTGATACAAGGCCATCTTTAAGCATAATATAAAAAACTTTGCAATTTTTTTTGGAAGGGGGTAGTTTGAACCACATACACCTCCCCCCTCTCGTCACTTGGTCAACATGAATAAAAAGATTTCCATATAGATTCCAACGCCATATATATCCTGGTTACACCGCATATTTAAGTCAAGACTACAACTAAATGAATACAATGTATGTGGCCTTGTTCTTGATCATAAAATAATTTCTATCTCGACCTAGTAATTAAATCTTGCACAGGAATATATATTTTTTCCGTGAGACTTTTATGAGATAACCCATTAATCCCATTAATTGAATGACAGGTAGTTCCCAGATGAAAATGGCTCCATAAGCCGCACGTGTTCCGGAAATGCGCCTGAGGGTGGGGGGGGGGGGCTACCTTTTCAAGCTCTGATTCCACACCTTCAGGTCAACACATTTCTATTAAAGTCCTCATTTGTCAATTTATACCCATAAATTAGATCGATATTGAATTTGACAAAATATAATGTTTCTTATTAAATATAAACTATATATATCATCCCTTCAAACCTGTGACTATATTTTAGGAGCGATTGAAGGAGACCTGAGAAAGACAGGCAACTTTCTAAAGTGCATTGAACTTGGAGAGAAACCGTGTCTTTCGGAACGAACTGAGCAGGGAAAACAAACATGTTTGAATTCAGCCGACGTTTGGGAGACTCGAGTCATGTCGGGGAGACTCGAGTCATGTCGGGGAGACTCGAGTCAGGTCGGGGAGACTCGAGTCAGGTCGGGGAGACTCGAGTCAGGTCGGGGAGACTTGAGTCAGGTCGGGAAGACTCGAGTCAGGTCGGGAAGACTCGAGTCAGGTCGGGGAGACTCGAGTCAGGTCGGAAATAATCAAGCCAGGTCGGGGAGACTCAAGTCAGGTCGGGAAGACTCGAGTCAGGTCGGGAAGACTCGAGTCAGGTCGGGAAGAATCAAGCCAGGTCGGGGAGACTCGAGTCAGATCGGGAAGGATCAAGTCAGGTCGGAAAGACTCGAGTCAGTGTAGCTGTAGCCTAAGTGACAACTTGGCTCGGAGCAGTATAACTTGAAATGAAAACAAGTGATGTATACAGTTGACACCATATTGAATAAAACAGCCCACAAGAGTACCAAATTATATAATGGTAGCTGTGAAAAAGGTCTCCTGCCTTTTTTTTATTTGAATACTAAACTAAGCGATAGGAATGAGACTCAAACCGGGTACGTTTGCAGCCTTCCCATTTATACTCATTTGAATAAAAGTGCTTAAAGATTTGTTATATGCTAGATTCTGATTAGAAAACTTACCCCTTTTTTTGATTGTCTGGTAATATGGATAGTTGTGATTGATTTTCAGAAAAACTTATCTTCTGGTGAGGCATTATTTAATACAAGGCTACCAGTGCCACTTTAAATGTTACTTGCCACAGACATATTGAGTCCAACGTAGTTAATCTAGCTGATGTTAACTAATATGGCTATTTTTAGAAAAATTACCCAAAAATCACTAAGACAATAAAATTGGATGTTTCGTGAAGCTTGAAATAGTAAGAATTTGTTTGTTTTAGTTGTTTTGTGTATCTACCCCATTTATCATCCCTAACTTACTTCTATTTCTTAAATTACTTATATTTTTTGAATGAGATGTAGTTTAAGTATAGAGCGCTAGTAAATATGTGCTAGTGTACATGTGATGTTTTAAATTATTTCTGTTTGTTTTAAATGTTTTCCTTAACCATTTCTAACATAATACATCATTTAAATGAAAGGCAATAGACAAAAAATAAAATTTTATTTCACAATTTAACAGGTTGAGATATAATACAACATTAAATATGGTTTATTAATATTTTCAATTAGCAACAAGCCTACCTTAAGTACCACTTCTCATTGTATCTTATATATAACTCTATTAGAGAAACAAAACTAAAGAATTATTAAATAGTTTTAATAAAAGGTGAGACTGTAGCCTAGCCTGTTGATTGGTAATATCAACACTCACTCAATTAGTATTATATTATATTATTTATATTGTACTACTCTGCACATGAGCCCAACTTAACATAGTTTAGTTTCAGTTAACTTACTATCCTCACGAGGTATTCTCTACTAGATGATAATAAATGTCCTGTAAATTAGCTAAATAAGTTTGTAAATTGGTTTAAGCATGTATAATTTTAAAATGTAAATAATTTAAAGTAAATACAACCTGCTCAGGTAATTTGACTGATTTTGAGCTCAATTTGATTGTTAAAACAACTTAGGTGTTTTGATTGCAGCTTAAATAAATTACCATTAAAAAGTTGATTAAATGTGAGAAAGTAGTATATAAGAAAAGTTGTACATTTACTTTTACATTGCAAATAAGGAAATATAAATAAAGATTTTTTATGAAAGGAAATTTAGGATTCTGCCTATTTTTATTATGTTCCTGGTTTTCTCAATTCTATTTTTATTATTGTTTTAAAAACTAACAATAGATTATATTGTGACTAAAATCAATAATTGTACTGTTTTCTAGGAAATTGATGACATAATTTGCAAGAAAAGTAGTAATATCCAAACACAAACAAAATAAAATATGTCATGGATTGAAATTTTTCAAGGTTTTTATCTGAAGTTTGAACTCCAAACTGTCCATAGAGCTGTATTCCCAGCTGTAGTTTGAACTCCAAACTGTTCATAGAGCTGTATTCCCAGCTGTAGTTTGAACTCCAAACTGTTCATAGAGCTGTATTCCCAGCTGTAGTTTGAACTTCAAACTGTTCATAGAGCTGTATTCCCAGCTGTAGTTTGAACTCCAAACTGTTCATAGACCTGTATTTCCAGCTGTAATTTGAACTCCTAACTGTTCATAGACCTGTATTCCCAGCTGTAATTTGAACTCCAATCTGTTCATAGACCTGTATGGACCTACATTTCCACAGGCCTATGTGAGCGGTGTGGTTGCTTGCACAGGTCTCCACACTTGCTCAGAATACCACATCCGTGGAGGAGTGAGGCGAGACTGTTGTACTCGCTTAACATGGGAGGAGTAGTTTCCAACACAGGACCAGTTTTACTCAGCTGGATCTTTCTAAGAGAACGCAAGATAGAAGGATAGTAAGGTTCTGGTAGAATTTAACTTTAATAAAAAATGAACATTAATATATATTTGCAATCAACAAAGAAAGTATTTTACGGTATTATTACTGTCACTGTATAGTTATTGCTAGCATCTATCAAAAGTGACAGTCACAGATAGGGGCGCCCACAGCGAGTGGCAGGGAGGCGATTGCCCCCCCCCCCTTATATTCTGAGGTTGTATAAATTGTAGCATTGGGCTACAAGAAATAAACAAGAATCTCGGTACTCACCCCATCGGACTGCTCCCCACGTCCAAACACAATACAACTATACTCTCCATCGACATAAGTAAGACTGATCACCTGGTGTTGTGAAAAAAGACGCAAAGAACTTGAGCTACAAAGACTCTAGTGGCAAAAACATTTCACTCGTATACAATTTAGGATGACCTCGAAACTCTGAGAAATGTATAGAAGCTTTGGTCATGCGTATATTTTGTTCCCGAATGTTCCATTTCTTTGCCATCCGATATCTCTGGGTTGTATTGTATATATATATATATAGTGGCGGCAGGGCAACCAGTCGTCCCTCTTGGACTTCATTATATTTGGGGGAAGGAGACGCTCCGGCTTAAGATTTGTAAAATGTAAGATATAAATTCCTTTTGGCTTCATAATTAATTTTCTTTTTTCTTTTATATCTTTTTTCAAAATTCTCTTGTGGCTTTTTGGTAAATATTATGTACAAATATATTTGAATCTTTCATTTGTATCGTGTAGTCAATTCATAAAAAATCGATTAGAGACTATATCGATCTAATCATGTGCTCTTAGGTGAATCGATTATTGTATGTGAATATATCGACGTTCGTTAACTTTGGGCTGTAATGCCGATATGTATTTATATTAGTTACGCAGGAAATATCTTGATATTTTGGGAATTTTGTAAAGCGTTAAATTTAACTTGATTCTCTAAAAGATTGTGATGTTGTTAAGATTTAGCTTGTTATTCTGCATTAAAAAAAAGGTTCTAATGAATATTCTGTTATGGCTTTGATATTGTAAGCGTTAGGGTTAAATAGATGTAGGTTAATTATTTTGAATATTTCTTATGGTCTAATTGTAAATAACTTATGAGACGTATTTAATTTTGAATTGAATATTTTGTTATGGCTTTGAAATTGTTATTAGCTTTATTGAAACTTCACCTCCTACCTGATTATTGAAATAACGGCTTGTTGGAAAATTTTGTAGATTTTAATGATCACCTTAGTCAGTTTTCATTTCTTAATTATATGCTCATAATATGAAATTAATGTCTTATTAAATAAATATCAACTTGAAGCCACTTCATGCTTTATTTAGTTGATTTGGTTTACCATTTTCCCTTAGGTTGTATAACTTTAATTTTTTTTAACTTTAATTCTGAGTGAAATATCTTTTAATGATTTCCATGAGGTTAATCGTCCACATATCATCTTCCGCGACTGGTGTGAGGTGCGAGATCTGAGTTTAGAATCTCCAAACTCGGGTATTCAAAGCACAGGATTCCAATCACTCACTCCTATTGCCCCCTTTTTATCCCTTTTTTGATTTTTGTTATTTGGACCTCCTGTTTGTTCCTTATTTTTTTGTTAAGGAGGGTTCAAAATATTAGAAGTAAGCTAATCCCGCCCAATAATGTTAAGGTTACATGTAAGGAGACACGAGAAAAGCCAGTATTTTTTCAGTTTATTTTTTGCTAAACTTGTTTGTTTTTCTCAGAATAATTAAAATATTCCTCAAGTACAAACATATTGTATTACGTCCTTCACGTTTTGATTTCAACAGTTCCTGAATATCCACCATGAGTATAGCGGCATTAGATTAGACACTTTTTAAATGCAGGGAAAAAGTTGTCATTAAATTCCGGAGTACCCTTGACAGAAATTCAAGAAATTTTGAGGTTACCATATGAAGTGAATTAAATTAGTTATAAAGTTATAGAATATAATTATCAAACTAATTACTAACGCCCATCACTGCCGACTTTAGAGTTGATAGTTTGGCGCACACGCGAGCGATTCCAATAGAATTCAACATTTAAATGGTCAAGGTCAAGTGTCCACCCACGAATTTGGATAAATTTGAAACATTTGTCTTATGTTGTATCTTATCTTCAGGAGACAAGAATTACCTTAAAAAGCGTCTTATGAGGCTTCAATTTAATCAATTTTCCTGGAGCCCGGACCCCCCACCGCGCTGAGAGGTATGGAATATCCCCACAGATCCTCCGGCTTGATCCCCCTGGAGAAAAATCGTGCGGGCACCCTTGGTCACAGAACACACGACTTGACATATCAACAAATTAAATATATTTTAGTAGTTTTTGTAACTGTCCTTCCTACCAGCATTCCACCACACATTTATTAAAGTGAGGTAGTTCTTAGTGTTGTTTCAATGATTCACGCAAAGTATTGACTGGGGCGCATCCCTTGTAGTTCTACTATCCAGTTTGATTTAAAAAAAGTTGAATATAGATGTAAATATATATATATATATCTGTCAAATTACGGGAGAATAAGGGGATGAAGAAATGTTGCTATTTGTTATTGCTGAGTTTAGGTAGAGTGTTATTAAACTTGAACACACATTTGTGTTAGTGTTACACGTGTGGAGGTAGTGTAATTTAGTCATTTGGCGTAATTAGTGTTTGTAGTAATGTCTCGAAAGCGACAAAAGTTTCGTTAGTTCGACTCGGGTGCGCAGAAAGCCAAGGAAGAGATACAACGTGAACAGTTGATTTCCAGCAGAAATATGATTTTGAAACATTTCTACGACCATCTTCCCCTCGGTCTGTGTCCGACCCATTAGTCGATGTTCCTGATAAAATTGAGGCTAAGCTAAATGAGAGTTCTGAAATTAAAGTTTTTGAAATCATGACCTTGTTAAAAATGATAATCAAGATGGAGATCAAATTGCTAATATATTACTAGAGCTGAACCAAAACAAAAGATTTCCTAGACATACATGAGTTTGAGCCTAGGCTTCGTATTTTACCTCTGTACCTTGATCCAGGAACATGGCCTTTTTATGTATTTACCTTTTAGAGCATTTATTGATATCTAAAATATGGCTGAAAACTTGTGTACAGGTGCAGACTACTGTAAAAATAAAAACAAAATTTAAAAGTTTTAATCATTTTGGGAGGATGGGGGGAGGGTTGAAACAAATAATGTGGGGCCCCATAAACCAAGTTTGTCTATGGCACCACGTTGGTTAATGTCGTCCCTGTGCGCCCTAGCTGAAGTTTAAACTCCAAACTGTCCATATACCTGTCAGTAGTTAGTAAGATATTTGGTAATCCCCCTTCCACTCACAAGGTCAAAACACTTTTTCCCAGTTACGTGATCGTTCGTAGTCAACAATGATCAAACGTGCTTCTATCCAAAGCAGTCGTATTGTTACGTCCCGACTGAAGAACAAACATGACGTAACGAGGTTTTTCCAGTAAGGTTGGAGTTTTCACAGTTCAGTCGTGTTGTATAGAAGCTGACACGTTCGCATACTCGTCCAGCTCACAATTATGGAATTGCAGATCCACGGCTTGTCCGCTCCTGATAAAGTTAACCATATTGAGCCGATTCAGCTCATCAGCTATGATATGAGGAATGAACAAATATATTTTACTCGGTTTGATTTTAGATGTTGTCTCAAGGTTGTCCCTTTGCAATGCACTATTTTCAATCGTTGAATGAACTAGAACAAGATCCTGTAAATAATTTATCAGTATGAGAGAAAAGTCTTTGAGAAATCCTAGAACAAGACGTAACGGGAGACATACGTCAACGATACCTGTCGTAGCAAGCATGCGTACCCATACATGTCTCCATCTCACTTTTACCAGCTACGTCTCTTCCTCCTTCCATATCAATAGATATTTCCTTAGGTGTGTCGAAATACCTATATCTCTCTATTGATTGATATCCACCCCGTTTATCTCTTAGGCGACTCTCGAGAAGAGATGAAGAATCCCGTTATTGAAGATTCTTGAATTACTTCCCGCAACTCCGTTATTCAATAATAGTCTTCCTTTGATATGCTGCAGCGAAAAATGTGATAAGGTATACACATTTTCTTGATGGATAGATATCCTAAGTTCGTTTCTGTTAGATAACGGTCCCGGAATATACGACACGTAATAATGATATTGGAAACTGGTCTAGGCCGTAACGAAGTCAGCGGGGTCTCCGATGTTTAGTACATCGACAAAGTCATCCATTATTTTCGTAGCGAGTAACTCAGGTGCGTTAAATAGAGTTTATTGGTAGGTTCGTGACGCTTTCACTGATGTTTGCTCAATGTTGTGGGAAAGAGCGTGGCATCTCGTTTTGTCCAGCCCGAGTCCTATCTACGACTCGTTTCAGGTGCAAGCCTAGCGATATAATCTCGTTCCTAAAGTTGATGGTCTGTTTTTATTTATGTCAGACCTAATCTCGAATCCCCAAGCACATGTTGAAAGATAATCCTAGCTTGCTGACTGATTTTATCTAGCCCACAATTATTTTTTTTAGCAAAAAATAATTTGTTCAAAAAATTGACTTAACGAATTACTACATGAGAAATGTAAAATTGAACTTTTTTTCGCTTTACTTTTTTCAAACTAGCCCATCAATTTTTTTAAAACCTGTATGGCCCACGACATCAAAAAGGTTGCCAACCTATGGTCTCTTGAGTCACTCCCGCAATAGACTGGACTGCCGATGACAGGGATATTGAGGTTCTATTCCGGTTGAGTGCACTTATGGTGGTTTTCCTAAGCTTTTTCACCTCTCATTCCAAACAAATGCGGGTTTACATCCTATAGAATCAACCCTATTCATCCCTAACACCTTAGCATAGCTAGCATGTATGCGTATAGCCCGAATGAGTAGTAGACAAAGTGCTAAAAAAAACTAGGCAGGTATTATGTACGAATACTGTGAATGTGACAAAAAGGAGCAGGTAAAAGGAACTGGTCCACTGGTGGAGCAGTAGCAGATTGCTCTTGGTCCACTAAAGGAGCAGTTTTCCCCATCTCTAGCAATTACTGATTCTTGGCCTCCTTATCGCTCTCTTTTATTTGATTCCGTCGGGTCACTTCAGGGAGTCTTGGCCCTTGCCATGTGAACCTCTAGCACCAGCGAGGCGAGGGGGAGGGGTTGGCGCAGGGTGAAGGAGTGGTGTTGGTGGAGAGGGCCGGACCTTGCCATGTGAACCTCTAGCAGGAGAGAGGCGAGGGGGAGGGGTTGGCGCAGGGTGAAGGAATGGTGTTGGTGGAGAGGGCCGGACCTTGCCAACTGGCTACGAGGCTATCTGCGGGTGAGGGGGTGTATTGCGCGATGAGCTTTAGGAGTGAAAGAGGGCTGTAATACAGAGAGTGAACAGAGGAGGGGGTAACACGTCTCAAAGAAGTTCCAATAGAAGATATGGTGTACGTTGTGACGGTGATGCAACAACCAATATAGGGGATACTCATATCGTGTTAGATGAGAATGATGGAGTATTCATTCTCAGTAATATAATAGCAATTTTTGAATCACTTTTAAGAAAAAAGCCTTTGAATAAAACCAATATACCTTGAAATGTATATGTCTATGCTCGAAGAAACAAACGCACATTGAATCAAGAAAGAGCCTTAAAGCCGTTTCAAATCACATTCAGGATTTACGTATTTAGGCGTCGTCAAACCTATGTTCCTGAATGAGCTTGAGGTTGGAGGAATATATAAAACGAAAGAGGGATCAATTATATCTACTAAGGTGATGCTAACGAATTTTGTCGATCATTTACGACTATTGCACGCATCAACTGGAGTGTGTCATTCAACGCACGTTAGCGATATCATTCACAGCATTGAGACTGCAATCATTGTTTAATCCTTTTTGTCAAGGGGGATATTGCACACAAACTCCCTCGTCCCGCAAGACGTCGTTTGGACAGAAGAAATGTTAGCGTGCGAGTATTGAACTATTCGCTGCAGGCTAATCTAGTCATTAGAAGACTGCTCCAAGATCTTCTCTGTGTTCATGCTGAAGGGCAATAATGTTCCAACATCCTTCACGTGGAGGAGCTGCTTTATGAAGATGCGTCGTGCCAAGCGTTGGACCAAGTCTAGCAATAATACGATCACGGAAAAAGTTTTAAGAACTTAAGAAGGGTAAGACATATATTACGTTAAATGTCCTAACCTTCTGTCGCTTAGAAGGAGAAGAATACCAAGAAGAAAAGTACGTGGCAGAAAAATTAACATCATTGTGCTCGATAGTATAAATCAAATTTACTACCTGTTAATAATTTTGGGCGGAAGTTATAATCCGGTTAAACGCTTCCCAACGTGGTCTTACCTATCTAGGATGTGATAACTACGAACACTTCAAGTGGTAGTGCCCCTAGGACCTAGAACATAGTGGTAGTGCCCCTAGGACCTAGAACATAGTGGTAGTGCCCCTAGGACCTAAAACATAGTGGTAGTGCCCCTAGGACATAGTGGTGCATCGGTGTCTCAAACATACCTCAAGAACTATTTTTTGAATGTGTGTGAGAGAAAGAAATCTACCTTATTAGTATATATGAATATCATGAAAGAATAAATACATTTAAACAATCTATATTATTTAATTAATAGGAGGAAGAACCTATTTTATGATCATTTTTTACACGTGATGTATAGTGGTAGGACAATAAATGGAGGGGAATCTCAAATCCCCTGACTTGACTGGCAGTGACCTATGAAATGATCATAGTCAGCTGTATGCTATGAGCGTCCTGGTGGTAAACTGTACGGAAAAATCATTATTTAGGAGGGGGGGTTGAATAAAGGGGAAGGGGAGGTTCTTTGTATTCCAATATGATGCTTAACCGATCTTACTCAAATTAACTTTCCGCTCTTCCCTTTTTAACTTATTTATAAATCTATTTTATTTTTTTCCCTACTGATTGTATCCTGGAATTGTGTATACACCCTGTACAATATTGTTCAGTTCTATCATCCATACCCTAGTCATCTGACATATTATACATACATTCCTACTAAGATCGACGCACTGTACTCAAACATACTATTAAAAATGTCATCACCTAAGTTTTTAAATATACTATTCACATTGCATTTTAAATTATAATACAGATTTTACAGTGTTTTCCATGACCTCCATACTTTTTTTGTTTTTTTAAATATTATAAAATAACAAGTTCAAGATACAAAAGAAATGGGTGGATTGAAAAGGATATATTAGAACTTCGAAACGCAGTGTATAAAAGGATTGGGGGTCGGGAAGGGGAGGAGGATTAAATAATAGGTGTTGCCTGTTAAAACCAGAGTGTACGATAGTGTGATATTCCTTTATATCTATGTGTTCTGGTGTTCTCGGTCAGTTTAATGAATAGTTCTATCGAAAACATGTTAGATTAGAAAATATTGAGATGTGAAGATCGTCTAGATAGGTTTATTTACATATGTGGTAGGTTCACACCAAAAACTCAACAGAAAACTATTTAAAGTTCATTTGGAAAGGCCTATACAACTTATTTCAGCTGTATACTCGGGGATAAAGATTAGAGCTGTACCCATCATGTCTGTTGTATATCTGGTGCCATTACATTGGCCAAGGGGCTGAAAGGTAATCGTGATATGGCTTTTGCTATTCCAGTTATTTGGCGTAAACCAAAAGATAACTGCACTGACTGCTATTTTTAAATGGCCAAAATATCTGGTTAATCAGACAAAAACAAACATACAATTAGGTATGAGAATGTATCATCTGCATTGATGCCTATGTAACATGGAAAATAGCTACCCGTACCTGTATCACCTTTAAATGTGACATATATTGAAACATCAGATAGTGAGACAGATGCAACTTTAATTATTGAAGAGTATTTTCCTGAATATAACAATATAATGCAGTATCTCGATGAACAAGCAGAGCTTAATGATCGAGTTCATGACTCTCGGTTGTCGAAATCACAAGCAGATATTAATGATTTTGTTCATGACTCTCGGTTGTTGAAACAGCAAGCAGATATTAATGATTTTGTTCATGAGACTCGGTTGTTGAAACAGCAAGCAGATATTAATGATCTAGTTCATGACTCTCGGTTGTCGAAACAGCAAGCAGATATTAATGATTTTGTTCATGACTCTCGGTTGTCGAAACAGCAAGCAGATATTAATGATTTAGTTCATGACTGGCGGTTGTCGAAACAGCAAGTAGAGATGCTTGGTTCTAGGCTTAAACAATGTAACCTTTTAGCTCAAGGCACAAAAATTTCAAGTTTTAGAAATATAAACAAACTATTGTCTAAATATTTTGAAAGGTGCTATTCAGTGTGTGTATGTTCATATATTAATGGCTTAATGCTGGAACTTGGACTCCAATATAATTATGAAGAGGGACGTCTCTATATATATATTCATCCAAAGCTAGCCTAAAAGTATTTGTACTTAATAATATCATTACCGTAGCTCACGTAGCTGAAATGAAAGAAACAATTAGAGTAGACTACACTGCTGGAAAGAATAAAATATACAGATCACACGTGGAAAGTTTACAGTGATTAAAAAGTTGTAGCTTTGCTTCTTGGTCCACACGGTGGCTTTTAAAAGTACTGCTGTTTCCTTTGCCTCTTGAATAGTCGAGACACAAGAAACCACTATTTAGTGAGATAGTTACTGATACTTCAAGACTTTGTAGTTATTGAAAAAAACGTACAGCATCCTTCTTTGGATGATCCCAGGAACATCATTTGGCCTCACCTTCATATAAAGCTTCAATGATTTTTTTAAAAGCCTAGATAACGAAAGAAATGTTTCCTAATCTAAGTAAAGCTAAATTAAGGGAATGAATATTTAGTAGCCCTCAGATAAGAAAACAGCTTTAAGACCGATATTTGATGTTAAGTTAAATGACCTTGGGCTAGCTGCCTGAATGTATTTCAAGGCTGTTACTTCTCGATTTTTAGGTAACAGAAGGGATTAAAATACATCGATTTGGTGGAAGATCTTTTAAAGAACGTTGGTTGTCAGATTTCCTTTCTTATATTCCTGATGATTTTTAATTCTCTCTTTTTAAAATGTGTGTTCTGTTAGTGATGAATAGGGGGAACGTTTTCACCAGGACATTTCAACTATGGAACAAAATGACCAAGGAAGATGAGATCTTGCAATGACGGGAGTCTATTGCTGGTTTCTGTCTAGGAAGATGGATGAAACACCATGCAAACAGAAGTTTACAGCAACGTATTTACATAGGCCTAAGTAGAAGTGAAGAATAAAGAGATTTTTGTTTTAATTATTATTGTCTCTGTTTACAAGCTCAGTAATGTTTGTTTTGGTTTCAATAAGTAGCACAACATTTTACAACTCGTCAGCTATATTAAGACCCATTATCATTCCAGGGTGTAAGACCTTTCCATCCCTTCAGGGCATTAATGAGTACAAAGAGGAGGATTACTCAGTGGAGTATTCTGAGAAAAATTAAAAGGTATGCTATACTCTAAAAGTTGCAACGGATATTTGGGGGCCGAGGACCCTCAACCACCGTTGTCCAAGAACGTCAAGCGATTATTTCAAGGGATATATTTGAAGATGTATCCATATAGAACAGTGGTTCTTGAGTATTTATTATTTATCTTTCACTGTATGCTATCTTAGGAATTTTGAGCCTCCCTCCCACCCTCCCATATTCTCTCTTCTTTTATTTACCCATAACGATGATTACCATCCCCCTACCGAGTGGATACCAAACTGTTGGGCAAATTAATGCCAACTCTTGCGGATAGAGGGTGTCATGTGATCAAAACAACGATGACTCCAGCCATTAAGCTCGGCTTTCTATACCAGGGTCACTACTACTTTATTCGAGTAGCTCCTTATTTATCCACTCTAGGCTGAATCAAACACGTTCCAGACCCACTGCCTCCCGGATAATCGGGACGCACCGGGAATCAAACCCGGGACCTCTGGGTCTGTAGTCAGAACCTATGACCACTAGACCATATAGGCGGTCCGCAAATTGTAATGCTAGAAATTTAAGTAAATATTAATGTCGGGGCTAAGAGTGTTATGGGCACATTTCTGAAAGTATAAGAGAGAGAGCACACAGTTAGCAATATTCAAAGCAAACAATCAAGATAAGAGTAAAATGAAGTGATACATCGATCAAGCGTCCACCAGTGGTGAGAGGGAATCAGGTAGAAGGTCGAACTAACGTTGCAATTAAAACTTATTTCTTAAAGCCTAACTTATCTCAAACAACGCTGCTTGGAAACAAACGAGTCTCCCAGCTTGAGAATTTATGCTCCAGAAGATGTTTAGATGCGTAAACTCTGACTAACATAGGGGAGATTATCTCGGACTATTAATATTCTATAGCTACGTCATTGATTTATTGCTAAGATATTTAAACATATCTTTTGCTGTAAGCAGTGGTGCATCCAAAGGGGAGAGGGGCAAACAGGGTATTCCCCAACACCAAAAATATTGTTAATATAAATTTAAATAATATTAAGTTTAACTAAAATATTTAGCATTGAGAATGTGTCGAATGTATATGTTAAATTTTAAGACCAGACTTTAGACTTAAGCCTAACATTCAACACAACACTAACACAAAATTAACAATTGAATAAACATATACATAATAGCTTCGATACCATTTGCATTATTTGAATCTCTTAATTACTATAAACCTACTCCAAATTGATTTATAAAAGCATTTAATATTTATAAATATTCTCGGCCTTCAGGGTTTAGGAGGCTGTGCAACCCCAAACCCGCTCTCTCCAACAAAATGTAATTCTTGCTACAGCCTTGATTGAATGCCTCCCCCCAAAGTAAATGGCTGGGTGTGCCACTGATTAAGATTTTGATGGACATCTCGAGGTTTCGCAAAGCTCTACTCCAAGTAGTACCATGTGCTACCTACCACCTCACCGGAGCTACGCTGCTGTAGCTAGGGCAGTAACACCAACCCCTCTCTCCCCTCCTAAACTCTCCTGTAACGTAATTTGCCACCCTACCTTGTATTTCCCTATGTTTTCTACTTTTTGTGGACAGTTTCCAATTTATTTTCACGTGAAATTAAGCACTTTGAAGTTAGGCCACACGCTGGTTGTCAGCCTGACTAATAATACTATTTACATCTATTAAATAAAATAAAAGGACGGAAGGAACAACGTAAAACATTGTTTTAAATAATTTATTAATTATCCTTCTAAGAAGTTGGTTTAACTCTTGTTGTATTTACTTTCAACGTCGACCATGATTGTTTTTAACGCATGCGCAGTTCTATCAAACAAGTGAGTAGCGAGTCTCGTGGTTGTAGAAGAAGAGATAAGGCTCGATGTAAATAACTCAAAACCAGCGCGCTGTTCAATTTTGACAGATAGAAATAAACATTTAATTCTTTTGTGAAAACATTGTTCACCTTCATTGGATTATATTTCAATATTTATATTAAACCTGCATTGTATTTGATTTTTATTTCTAGTCCATAGCCAAAATTTTATCTTTTGTTTATATATATATATAGGTTTTCTCTTTGGAACTGGAAGTAAAGAATAGAACATTTTTTAAATATTCGAATTACTAAAGTGTAACAAATCTCTGAAGTTGGTGTCAATATGGACTAATTCAGGGGTGAGGCCAAGCCAACTCTTCAACTATAAATTATTATTATTATTATCATCATTTTTCTCTCCTATAAAAATCAGAATTCATTTACTCTCAGAAAGACAGACTAATGCAGAGAATTAATTAACATTTCATTTTTCATGTCTAATTATTAATTTTTTTATTATATATATATATATTTTTTTTGTTTCAACAATACTGTTCTATACTTTGCTAAATTTGATTTATAACTGCCCGGAATTCCATAGGTAGGCTTGGGATGTGGTAAAAGGGGAAACAATAATAAATTCACAAAAGTGCCAACAGTTGTTATTTTATACATTTTTTTTTATTTTAGTCTAAATTACATTTTGTTTCAACAATCCATTTTATCTAAATTGTTCATGCTTTAATTTTAAGTTTACCCAGTTGTCTCGAGTATTGAGAGTCATAGTGCCACTGACTGAATTATCCGTGGTAGAAACATTTATTTTTCTTTTAATTTTTATTTTTCTCCTAGATACTAGGGGTGGCGCCCAACAAAAACACAATCTTTATACATCTTGATGTTAACTATTGTTGTTACAGCATAAGATGTCAGAAGACACTTGATACTAGACAAAGTAAATTATATATAAAAATATATAGATAATACATATTTCTCTCACACTGTAAAGTTATTTTTTATTACACTCCCTCCCCTTTTCGGAGTGTCTTTTACTCCATGACGAGTAATTTTTTATGACTTTAAATGACCCTGGTGCTTGAACCATTTCGTAATACGTATAGAAACAAATATATTTTTGTTTACTAGGAAAAGTTTGTTAAATAACATACAGGCCCACATGATCCTTGTTAAGCTAGACCACCGAGGTTCGAATCTCGGTTGAGTGAACTGGAGTTAGTTCTTAACTCTATCTGTCTGTACGCAAATGTGGGTTCTCTTCCTCTAACTTTGGCTTGAGGTGTAAGTGGCTAATTTGTTTTGTGTGAATGTTATTTATTATGTCAACAAAATATAATTTCAAGCAGTAAATTAAACTTAAAATTGAATTTAATATTACTTCTGAATTTTTTAAAAATTATTTAATCGGCAAAATATAGACGAGAACATTAAATGATATGTAAAATAAAACTTGTTTTTAGTTGTGATAAGTGGCTCAAGGAATAAAACGGTTGTTTCTTAAATAATTTACTTCGGTGGAGTAGTTGGCTGACGCGCTTGTTTCGTGCAGGGCCAGACTGTCGAGGACGGGGGAGCTCAAGGTTCGAATCTCAGTCGGGTAAACTAGGGGTGTTTTCCAATCTCCCTCCACGTAAAGGCTGGATCATTCCCTTACTCTCCTCCACGCAAATGTGGATTCAACCTTCCCAATTCCTAATTCATTAGCGTAATTTGTACTTAAGCGTATAACACTAACGGGTAATAAGACGCGGTACTAAATACCGATAATCTTAACTTTGTGGCTATTAACAGGGAAGTTGGGGCATTGAATACATGTCGATCGTATTGCTCTGGCATCACACAAAGGCAGGTACATTATATATCTTCCTCAGTCCTACCAAATATATTGCTAGTTCTGACAGGAGTTGAAAAATAATATGCTTTGACATAATTGCAAGCTGATGGCTGTTTAAGCAAAATACATTTACACTGAAGATCCTATCTTGACTTGCCATTACGTCAGAGGTAGACAGCATTCTTAAGGACGTATTTTTTGTACGCAATACTCCAGCTTTGAAATAGGGGGGAGGGGTGGTGTCTGTCATGAGGATTTTTAAACCTCGACATGACATAATATACTTTGTCAGCCAAAGAACATAGAAACCAGTGGCGTGGAAGATAGATCGTGGTCCGCATATTTAACCATAGTTCAATTTGCTTGACAGGGGAGGCATTTTATAATAAATTTGTATACATGTATCAATGATCGCATGGTCTAAGGCATCACTATTGTGTTATGCTAGACAGCCGATGACAGAGTGATCAACGTTTGATTCCCGTTTAAGATTGGTTTTTTCACTCCGAGCAAATGCGATTGATTACACGTTAGCTGGTCTAGGGAAATTTGGTCGACTGGGAAAACCCCTTATTTTCACTTTCGCAAATGAGGTGGGTGTGCACTCGGAAGGAAGTACGACTGTTCTAACAGCCATTAATGGTGCTAAAGATATCAAGGCTCAAATTCCAGTTTGCACACCGTCTAAATGTTAGGTGCATCTAATTATGGCTGGGGGATGTTGAAATTGAATCCCCAACGGTATAAAATGTAGGTATTTCTCCATCCGTAACATTTTCTTAATCATCCCTTCCACAAGTTTAGCCAGAAAATGGTGCGTGTTACCCCGGCAGCGGAGGTTATGTGTTAGAATATCCTCTGTGGTGTACTGTCACTAGTTTCCCTCTCCAGCACCGGAACATTTCTACCTCATTCCTCCGGAGCATGACATATACCTACGTCAGCGCATGTCAACGGACGATACCATACAACCAATTTTAGTAGAATTTTGTGGTGGGGGTTAGGGGCCCTTATCTGAGGATTCCGAGGCCCCTTATTGTGCATAATCAGAGTTGTGTCAATTATCTCTAGTTGCGGTAAAAGAGCCATTACCACATATATAGGGGAAGGGGTGGGGGTTGCGATGATGACACCGGGAAAACCAATTGCTTGGGGGAAGGGTTGCCAGGGTCAATTACCTCGTGTAATAGCTCATGGTTTCAAGGTCATGATATATTTCTGTCTCGACTTGTCTTGTCAAGCCATCAAACTGTTGCCAGGTATGAATCACCGAGAAAAAAACAATTACCACATATATGGGGAAGTAGGTGAGGGATAGTGTGATGGAGGGGGTTGTGACATTGCGATGACGACACTGGGAAAATCTATTTGCCCTGGTGTAGGATGGGGGGCAGTGAGAGGGAGTGAAAGGGGCTTTATGGCTGGGATCATTTCTCACACTCTTCACTAAGTGGCTGTCGGAAGAGGGCCATGCTGCGTCTCCCCTCCATAGTCAGGAATGCCGAGGTAAGAGCGCCAGACACCATGTACTGCACGCCAAAAATAATAAATAAACACCAACACCCCTCCCAATCTAAGGACAATAAACTTCCACACCAATAAAAAAAACTCCAACGCTCTTCCGAATCCTACCCAGGTATAAAAATTCAATGGGCACACATAAAAAAAGCAATGAGCACATATAAAAAACCAATGAGCACATATTAAAATCAAGTTCCTACAAGAACAAACAAGCTTGAAACACTGGAAAGAGGGCGTGATGGTGGAGGGGGAGGGTAAAGCCAGCAGCCAATCAGAGAGCGACATAATATTACGTAATCAGTACTCTCTCTACGTCGGGGTCAAAAGTCATAGGTCAAATTTTGCCCATACGACATGCTAGTTAGTCACGTGGATACCCGACAAACCTTCCCCATTAAACTCTTTTTTTTTATTGTTTAAAGAATATATATACATACATAGTATAATTTCTGTGTGTCTTCCAAATATGTTTACATAACGTCAGATGAATAAAATTGTGTATTTGTTTGGCGCCACTCTTAAGATCTAGGATAAAATAATAATAATGATAAATACCTTTACCTCGGATAACTTAGACAGAGCCACGATGACTATTAATACTCGAAACTACTGGGATATCTACAGGAGATTGACGAATACTTAAAATAAAAACATCAACAATTAAAATCAAATGGATGGTTGAAATAAAATGTACTAATTTAGACTACAATGAAATATATAAAAAATACAATTATTGAAATTTAGTGGGTTTATTATTGTTTCTTCTTTTTTTTTACCAGATCCTAATCCTACCTATGAAATTCCGAATAAGTATAATTCTAATCTGACAAATGAAAATAAAATATATGGTATTACCTATATTATCAAACAAAAATGTACCACTTAAAATAACAATCTCCGAACATGGTTGAATCTATTAGTTTAGAACATATGATATTATAGTAAAAGAAAGATAATATCGGCTGAACTTATACAATTATAGTTTTGAGTAAGACAAAAAATTGTTGAGGAAAGAGAAGGAAAAAATCAATAGATTTAATATTTAGACATAAAATAAAATATTAATTAAATCTCTGGAATACATAAGGTGTCTGAATATATTTAGTTTTTTCTGAAAGTGTTTATGTGACCGAGTCACAACATGGAAGGAAAACAATTGTATGGACTTACCATCTCTGCCTCCATTTGGCTGTTCTGTAAGGCTTCACACACAAACACATCACTCCAGCGCCCAGGACTGTTTTCAACTGAGACGAGGAACATTTTTCCAAGTTACGCCTCTAATCTGCCCCACCCCAGAAAAGAAAATAAGAGACGATCGACATGCGCAGATCCGTTGCGCGCCAGTGACAGTGCAGTGAAATCAACAGTCGGTCGGGTGGCGCGAGATTTGAAATCTTGCCCAGAATATGTGAGAGCATTCCAGAAAAGTGCACCCCCTTCTCCCTTTCTCCTGCCTTGCTTCCCGCGCTGTGAGATCACGTGACTCTGACTTGGTGTGTATAATGGCAGGACTCTAAAGCCATGACACACATTTCTCCGCATTCTATAGGTGAGACACTTTGTGTCAATTAATATTTGGTTTAATTATATCAAAATTCTGTTTGGGTAAATATGAATTCTAAATTACGTTTCGGACGATATCTTTTTATGATTTAACTTTACTTATTATATATTGGAACTGCGTTTTTTGTAGAAGTCATGGCAGCACAGTTTGAGACTTAGGGATATTATTATTTAGGCTAACGTATCTCATCCGCTTCACGGATTGTTTTGAAACCATTAGTACCGCCATGTTTTATGTGCGGGGTATTAATTATATTGTACCTTTTGAATACTTGGGTAAAATCATGTGGAAAGGTAATGTTACCGTCATTATTGGGAGATTGGATTCCCATTGATTTGAACTTGTTTTGGCAAACCTGGGGCCGCATGCCCACGCACTTAGTGTATTAGTATTGTTAATAGCTAGGTTATTCAATTTTATGATGCATCTGTATAATGGCTCTTAGTTCCATTTTTTTTTTTGCTGTGATGGTAACTCTTTTGGGGAACTTTCTCTTTTTCATAAGTTATTGGGGAGTCGCCGATGGCGAATAGTCTATGTCTTGTGTTTATTGCTAGTATGCGGTTGCAGTGAAATCAACAGTCGGTCGGGTGGCGCGAGATTTGAAATCTTGCCCAGAATATGTGAGAGCATTCCAGAAAAGTGCACCCCCTTCTCCCTTTCTCCTGCCTTGCTTCCCGCGCTGTGAGATCACGTGACTCTGACTTGGTGTGTATAATGGCAGGACTCTAAAGCCATGACACACATTTCTCCGCATTCTATAGGTGAGACACTTTGTGTCAATTAATATTTGGTTTAATTATATCAAAATTCTGTTTGGGTAAATATGAATTCTAAATTACGTTTCGGACGATATCTTTTTATGATTTAACTTTACTTATTATATATTGGAACTGCGTTTTTTGTAGAAGTCATGGCAGCACAGTTTGAGACTTAGGGATATTATTATTTAGGCTAACGTATCTCATCCGCTTCACGGATTGTTTTGAAACCATTAGTACCGCCATGTTTTATGTGCGGGGTATTAATTATATTGTACCTTTTGAATACTTGGGTAAAATCATGTGGAAAGGTAATGTTACCGTCATTATTGGGAGATTGGATTCCCATTGATTTGAACTTGTTTTGGCAAACCTGGGGCCGCATGCCCACGCACTTAGTGTATTAGTATTGTTAATAGCTAGGTTATTCAATTTTATGATGCATCTGTATAATGGCTCTTAGTTCCATTTTTTTTTTTGCTGTGATGGTAACTCTTTTGGGGAACTTTCTCTTTTTCATAAGTTATTGGGGAGTCGCCGATGGCGAATAGTCTATGTCTTGTGTTTATTGCTAGTATGCGGGTTATTGTTGCTACATTAAATTATTATCATTGTGCATTACGGATTTCTATGAAGGTCAATTTAAATGTTTGTTAATGTTGTGGGTCCTCTTGGTGGCCATCTTACTACTTGGGGTCGTCCCCCATTATTTGATTGTATATTATTTTTAATAGCCTTACTTTACCTGCGCCTAACTCTGGGCTTGTCCCACTCGTTTCTCATCGAGTTTTGTTTTTTTTTGGAAATAAATAAACTCTCTTGTGACCAACCTGACTTTTATTTGTGATATAAATAAAGGAGGGCTA
Source organism: Timema californicum (assembly GCA_902141385.1). NCBI lineage: Eukaryota > Metazoa > Arthropoda > Insecta > Phasmatodea > Timematidae > Timema > Timema californicum. Next base: position 24,394 of record CABFOW010003666.1, on the reverse strand, counting down.
CATATACATAAATCCTGGTTTATTGATAAACGAGAAAAATATAAATTTAAATTTGAAGATTTGTCTTGATATCACAAAGGAATTCATACATGTTTAAAAAGCACGAATTTCTGAAATTTGTTTCCTTTTATTAATTCCCACTCTTCCATAATTTAACAGAATAAACAATCTTTAGTTCTTGCCCATTCAGTTAATTTTACATTTGTGTACTTGCACTTTACTTTCAAGCAATTGTTCCACTTTAAAAATAAATTTAGTTAGGAACTGCACAGATTTTACTCCATGTTAAAATAACACTTAGGAAGAAGACCCTAATCTTCTTCAGAAAATGTTCCAAGAATCAAATTTAAAAACGTTCTATTTTCTTCCAAGTCCAAAGAGAAATTTTTTATATTAAAACAAAAGATAAAATGTTGGCTATGGACTAGAGATTAAATCTAATATAAAGATTGAAATATATGACAATGAATATGAACAATGTTTCTTAGAAGAATTAAATGTTTATTTTCATCTGTCAAAATTGAAATGCGCACTAGTTTGGAGGTATTTAGATCACGTCTTTTTCTTTTCTTACTTCTTTCACAATCACGAGACCAGCCATTCACCTGTTTGACAGATCTGCGCATGTGTTTAAATAAATCATAGCCGACATTGAAAATAAATAAAGAAGAGTCAACAAACTTCTTAGAAGTGAACTCTCCTTAACAAAAAGTTAAGAAATAATTAGGAGGCCCAAAAAACAATAAACAAAAAGGAGCAGAAAATAGGGTGCAATAGGAGTGAGGTGTTGGAGTCCAGTTTTTTAATATCTGAGATCAAACTTTTGGAAACTCAGATCACACAGCTCACACCAGTTGCGGGAGTAAATTTATAGACAGCCATCCTTATAGAACTCATAAATAGAAATATATACATCCCAAAATTTAAAAAAAGAGATAACACACATAAATATAAAAGGACCTTAGGATATGGTGAGTCATAACAATAAGGAATGCTTGAAGTGGTTTTATGTTTATATTTATTCAATATAGAATTTAATTTGATATAACATTTGTAATGGACATGAAGCGTTCAACAGAGAAGTTAGTTAAATTATTCTGAAAGCTTTGAAAGATGTTAGAAAGTATATTAATTACTTATTTTAAACGCCAGAAGTAGAGAACAACATTATAGTCAAATAAGGCTTCAGCTTAACCATAACATTTGCTAATAACAATAACATCAATCCACAACTTTCTTTATGAAACAACTAACATGATTACGTTATTCTCAAAAAGGTCAATTATCAAAATTACATGTCCTACAATTTATTGAATGCACCCATAAATATTCTTTGTAATCTCTAATTTAATTACCTACCTCTCGTTATACAATTAACGCTAAAACAATTCATAATCGTAACATATCCCAAGAACATTTTTAAGACAAATAATAGTTATAAGTTAAACCTTTTGTGACATAATTATCAAAAGAAAACTTTCCGAGCATAATTCAAAGTTTAGCCATCACCGTAGGTTTCGTTTGTTTGCAAAAGAATTTTAAAAAAAAATCATGGAACTTATCGTCTTTGACAAATTTAAATACTGAATTTATTTTTTAAAGTTAAAGTATCGATAGTTTTCCAATTTTACGTAAAATATTTAAGTGATAGCCGAAAGAGAATTCTGAAAAGTTTAAATAAAAGAAACATATTTATACCAAAAGAAAATGATTATGAAGCCAAATATAATTTTGATATTACATTTTGTCTATACTAAGCCGTAGATTCTCCTTCCTCAAATATAACCAAGTCCAAGAGTGTCGACAAGTTGCCCTGTCAGCACTATATATGCAAAACAAACCCAGGCACATTGGATACCGGGATATTGGGTGGGGGAAAACATATGGAACACCCGGGAAGAAAATACGTATGACTACTCAGAACTCCTGGACTGTTCGAGAACATCGACGAGCATCATATCTTTGCAACTCGAGTTTTTTGCCACAAGTTCACAACACATACAACTCTAGTGGGCGTATCTTGAAACATTCCGTGGCGATCAGTCTAAACTTTGTCTCGGGTATGCATAGTCATGTTATGGTTTTCTCCCGACGTGTAGTGCACCGACGCTGGGGGTGGTGAAACGGGGTAAGTAATACATATTTCTTCTATTCTTGTAGCCTGATGCTACAGAAGGATTATTAATATGTTTAATAAAAGGTAAGTGTTCTTCCTTAGGTCGAAATTTCTTATTTAAAACAGTGCTATACGTTCTTCCTTCCATCCTTTTATTTTTGAATGGATGTAAGAAGTATTATTTATCACGTCCCTTAACACAGCATGTTAAGCTGCAGCCGACCTTTGAATTGCATAATATCAAACAAAAGTAAATTGAAAACTATTTACAAAAAATAGACATATATAGGGAAATACATGGTAGGGTGGAAAATAACGTTACAATACTAAATTTAAATCTGTAAGCCCAAATAAACAATTTTGACAATAACCCCCCATTATTATCCGAAAGAGAATTTTGATGAATTTAAATAACCATTAATTTTGTTTCCGTTCTCACTTTCTGAAAGTCTATGGCACAATAAGTGGCGATACAGGTGAAACATCTCAATATATAGCAAGCAAAACAAACAGACATGTCCCCAATGAGTAGGGGGGGAGGAAATGATGGGAAAGAAACAGAAGAATAACAAGTTTATGTTTTGATGCACTGGTTTCACATTTTATTGGAGAACAAATTAGCAAACAAATATGTTTTGGTATGTATCCTGGATTTTTATGAAACTCGTTCCACATGGTCAGTTAACATACAAGAAAGGAACATCCGGGTAATTTAATGTTATATTTCTTCCTATGATTAAGTGGTATGTGGAAGTCACTTAAACTATTCGTGCCCACTGCATGGTGGATTTGGTTTTGAATTTGTTGGCTTTGTGTGGGACTTATGAATTCAGCATTGAGGATGAGAAAATTGAAGATAAAATATTAGGATTTAAAAACCTCAAGGGATTATATGAGGGAAGTCTGAACAAGAATATACCATGGGAAGAAATATTGCCTCATCACTTTCACACAAAAACATAGTCAAGTCAGTATAAATGTGGAAGAATTCATTAGACAGTATAATTGCTTATCTTTGGTTCCAAAATATGGAAATGGTTTCTATTTTAAAACTTCTTGATAGCTGAAAGAACCAGAAACTGGACTCTGTATTTGAAATGCATACATAATGTGATGCTTAACTTGCAGTAGCTAGACCAAATCATTAACATTTATTTAAATAAGTTATTTCTCCATCTCCACAAAATCTTTTGAAAATTTGATAATCCTAGACGATATTTTAAACAAACCTCCTTTAGCAAACTTTGGAAATTTAGATGGACCTAAAATCTTTTTAAATAAGCTCTCAGCAGATTTTTGAAAATTTGGAATGCCCTAGAAGCTATTTAGAATGCTATTCGCCTGATTTTTATTTTTTGAAAAATTAGATGCTTCTAGAAGCTAATTGAAGTGGTCTTTCACCAGAAAATTTTAAAAATTAAATGACCTTAGAGGAGGATATTTTGAGCTATTTATTAGATGTTATGATACGAGGAAGAGGAATGTAATATAGAAAAATGGGTACAGGAAAAAAAGATAGGAAAATTAAGAAAATTTCCAAATACACACCGTACAATGTAAAACAAAAGGGGTTAAAGAGTGGGAGGTGAAATAAATATGTGAAACCAGTAGAAGCATACACAAAAAAAGTTTTAGTACTAACGTAACTATAAAAAAGAAAATATTTCAAAATGTTAAACTATAATCAGGTAAAACTTGCGTAAAGAGTCCACAGATGCTTTCACCTAAGCTCTCATGACTCCCTGAATTTTAATTAATTTGTAATCAATTTCAACATTTTATTATTTCGAATCTTTTAACATCTAGTTTACAATGTATTTAAAGTTGGCTCTCAGCTTGTATATTGCTTCTAGAAACTGTTATATGTAATGTTTGATAACTATAATGAAATAAGGTGGCTAAAAACCTAATTACTTTTGCTCGAATGACAAACTTTGTATATATGTCTTAGGTTTAAACGATAATTTAACTAGGCTTGTAGGAAGTATTACTATCTTAGCCTAAATTGAATTATTTAAAGATATGTCATGAGTGTTGGACTTAGTTATGCTCTTCAAACCTTTTATTAAACCATTTAATAAGTTTAACTAATCTTACATTGATATATCTCATATTCTCATAAAAATTAGCTTACTATACCGAAATGACACATTTCCTTGTATGTGTGTGTAGGAGAGAAAAATATACTCGAAAGATTCCTTCTCTCTTACACAATGGTGTGCAGACGACAGCTCAAAAATTTTATCAGCATATGTCCAGCCAGTTATATTATAGAGATCAATGGTCTTAACATACTTTTTGGATAAATATATAAAGTTAGTTTCAAAAATACCACTAGGAGTGGTAGATAACATCAAAGATATTAATAATCGTGCATGTTAATATATGGATCTCCACTAGGCGGGGTAAATGATATCAAAGATATCGTATATCGTGTATTCAACATAGATGAGATTTCCAAGTAATGGCCTTGCATCAAGTAAATATAATATGGTGGAATTAAACCTGTATTACAAAGGGTTTCCCAGAGTGTTACAATTTCCATATACAAATGTTACACCTATTCAATGTTTTATCGCAAGTACTGGGAGTTTCCTGTTTATTTTATTGTACTTAGACTGAAGCCTGCACGTAGAATTTTTCAAGTGCTTTAGTCATCTGCGATCATTTGGTGATTTCATTTATTTTATTTCTAGAATTAGACATGATTCATAAAATACCACATGAGATATGTTCTCCATGCATTTGTCACAGTCATTGTTACTGCTATTAATAATACTAAGATCTTGTTAGTTTGGAAATGAAAATCACAAAATTAAATGATTGAAATAAAAATAAAACAGCTTTAATTTTGAAGGCTACGCAAATATGGCCAATAAATATAGCAGCAATGACTTGAATAAAAAAGTTGAAGGTATTGTGATATAGCTTTTAAATAAAACTGGTTATTGCTGTGTTAGGTTAAATGTATATCATTAGTATTTACGAATAATTGCTTTATATGTTTTAAACATGTTTGCGAAGCTATTTTAAATTAAAAGTTTAAAATTATCGAGTAACAATATTAATTAATATAAATTTTTTGTTAACTAATTCGCCTTTATGAAGTACGTCTTTTTTTAAATGTGTTTTTTTATAGAAATTTTTTTATTATTGAAATAAATTAAACATAAATTTTTTGTTAACTAATTCGCCTTTATGAAGTACGTCTTTTTTTAAATGTGTTTTTTTATAGAACATTTTTTATTATTGAAATAAATTAAACATTGTTAACAATTAATACAGATCACAGATCAACATCTATGCTCTCGATTGCTAATGTTTGGCTCAAGCTGTTTTGTTAATATATATGAATCGTGATAGCCCATTGGTTTCTTTACGATAAATGAGTTATAAGTGAAAATTTACGTTGTTCGTGATCCCGGCATGATACATATTTGAAACAATTTTTTTTTGCTGTGGTTTTTAATTTTTTTTTAAACTAACATAAATCCTAGCGTATAAACCGAAAGGGTACGCGGTGCTAAAAAACAAAATAAAAACATAAATCTGGTTTAAAATAGTTTTTAAATAGTTAAAACATGTTAAAATTTATTTAAAAAAATAACAATTTCACTCTTTACAAGTAGTTTGATAACAGTAGCATCTAAATAAATTAATAATGTGTATATGAATATGCAAAACCAAGTTAAGAAACAATTTCTAAACGATGGTAGCAATGCTACAGGATGAGTGCGGTTCATTTGAGGAGTATTTTTATCATCTGTTTGGCCTACCATTTTATTTGATAGTGAGGTTATATCTTCTTGTTTATTATTTTTGTCCCCTTCTCCTTATTTTATATACATTTTAGTTTTCATTCTATAATGACGACACGTATTGTTTACTTTTGATATATTTAGTTACATTGCAATACAATATTTCTCATTCAAACTAATTGTATCAAACTTTAGTTGCTTTTGTACTTTCTACGTTTTCTATTTTAAGGTTATGTTATACTTATCGTCAATATTGAATTAAAAGTGAAATCTAGCTTGCATACACTAAAAACAAATGAACAAATAATACTCGCGAAACAAAAGGACGTACTAAATAGCAATGTTAACGTGATTGGCTGGCTAGATCACTTATTGTTCACGTGACATGAAAGATCTCCCAAGACAAAACTGACTATAAGTGAACGTTAAATTATCCACATCGTGATGGCTTTCATTTATAAACATGAGGACAACCTTTATGTTAAGTTACGTTACGTGAAAGTTAAGTTAAAGTTATGTTAGCGTTAAGTTGATAGTGATCCCGACATTACTATTTTCCCCTACGTTTCATAGCTCAGGACATTTGAAAACTTGATAAAGGACTTTAATCACACATTTAAATTGTGTTTAAAACAAAAATTTGAAGGTATTTTGAAAATAGGAAGACTGACTGACGTTGACAAATACAGGAAGAATCTTAAGATCTGCTTTATTTGTATATAAATTGTAATTTTAATAGTGGAAGCTACCAACAGATATTGTATCTGTGCAGGGTGGTAGGGGGAGGGGCGCGGAGGTTTCAACATCGTAAGTTTTTGACATGATGTTCAGCCTTAGGGCCTACTGTAAAACCCTAAGAAATAAGAACATTGTTATTTTATATAGTAGTGGTGGAAATTTATTTGTATAAGTGATGAGGGTAAGTAACAAAAAAATAAAAAAAAATTATTCCCCCATCCCTTCAAAATCCTTTGAAAATTGGATAATTCTAGAAGATATTTTGAACAAACCTCCTTTGACAAAATTTAGAAATTTAGATGGACCTACAATTTTTTTGTTCTCAGCACATTTTTTTTAAATGTAGAATACCCTGAAAGCTATTTAGAATGTTATTCACCTAATTTTTTTTAAAAAATTAGATGCTTTTAGAAGCTATTTGAAGTGGTCTTTCATCAGCAAATTTAAAAAATTAAATACCCTTAGAGGAGGACATTTTGAGCTATTTATTAGATTTTATAATATGAGGAAGAAGAATGTAGAGTAGAGAAGAGGGTACAGGAAAAACGATAGGAAAATTAAGAAAATCTCCAAATACACACCGTACAGTGTAAAACAAAAGGGGTTAAAGAGTGGGAGTTGAAATAAATAGGTGAAACCAGTAGAAGCATACACAAAAAAAGTTTTAGTACTAACGTAACTATAAAAAAAATTCAAAATGTGAATCTATGATCAGGTAAAACTTGCGTAAAGAGTCCACAGATGCTTTCACCTAAGCTCTCATGACTCCCTGAATTATAATTAATTTGTAATCAATTTCAAAACTTTATTATTTCAAATATTTTAACATCTAATTTAGTTGTATCTGATAAGATTTGGCGATATTCTCTACGCTTGTTAGAGATATGAGACATGAACTTCGAAAGAAATGTAGTAGCTTGTATATCTCTTAAATTAAATTAAATCACCCAAATTAGAATATATAGGGGCCTAAATGTGAGTAGGAACTACTACAAGATAAAATATTATTATGGCTAGGAATCCTGACTCTGTTAGTTTCATGTCAGTTGAAAAATTACTACGTACCTTATAACTATCTACGTAGATTGGAGCTATAACAAAATTAAATGTAACTTTCGTTAAACCTGAAAGCTGGTGAGCTCCCATTGCATGATTTTCCTATGGCTCAGCTTATAAGATAGGACCGTAGTGCGATACGTCAAGGTAAGACTGCTACTTTTCAGGGTAGATGGAGTGTATATGTGACTAAGATGTATCCCCAAACTAAACAGCTATGTGCCAAAGAATCATAATCATGTCAAATAATTATTTAAATTTTGAAGCATCCATAGGTTAATTCTTTAGATGATAAGGAATCATCACGACTCTAATTATATGACGGTGAAAATAGTCACCAGTTAAATATATATATATAAGTATTTTAAATATATATGTGTACTAGCCTAAACACAATAAAATAAAATATGAATTCCATTAAGAAACATCTTTGGGATTAGAAATAATCCCCTGGTTATATCTGTGTTTGACAGGGAACCATTACCAGAATAAATATTTAAATACTAAGGAATCGTCATTACCACAACATAGCTATATAGGTATAAGCATACTTATTCATTACTTCTTCATGGATTTTGTGGGGTTAATAGAATATGTATACAAACCCAGAAGGAACTAAACAGTGTCTAGCGTTGGATGGGGATGGGGATGCTATGTCAAATGGGGAAAGAATCTCAGAATCTCATCTAGGCAATATGATTAAAATCAGTAATCAATGTTGATTTTTAGTTGTATTATTTGCTCTCCTCCCCTTGCTGTTAATTTAAAAAATGTCCAGGAACACTTTTATTTGTCTCAGCGAGCAGCAGATACGGCCCTCTGGTTGATGCAAAGCCATGCTCACCAGTAGACAGCTTGAGATCCTCTGCAGCCACTGAGCATGGGGCGAGAGACAGCCCTCTGGTTGATGCAAAGCCATGCTCACCAGTAGACAGCTTGAGATCCTCTGCAGCCACTGAGCACGGGGCGAGAGACAGCACTCCTGTTTATGTGGCAGCCCGTATGTTTGCAGAACCCACGCACCCTCCAGAGGTTTTGGAGCGAGCGATGAGAGAATACAATCTTCGTCTCGATTTGGCGGCTTTTTTTCTGGCAGAACAGGCTATCTCTTCAATAGACGAGGACCTGGTATTGAGAGAATGTGGCCTTCGTGTCCACACGATGTCTTGCTCAATAGGGGAGCAGAATATTTCCTCAGAGGTTTCAGAGCAAGTGGAGAGTGACCACGGCACTTGTGTTGATGATATGAACCACTTTCTGGAGGAGCATAAGATTCTCTCAGGGAGAGTGGAACAGTTTGTCATAGACTTGTTGCTGCAGATCATCTGGAAGGCAGTCCTTTTCAGTGAGGAAGGTAATTTAGGTGAAACCAACAATTCAGCTAGGAACTGTTTAAAATAAGCTAATTTTAACTTCCATTACTTTTTTTAATTTATACAACTCATGAGGTAAGGGTTTTAAAGTTGTAGGTACGTGTAGGTGCCCTTCCCTTGCATTTTGATGTGAACAATATTTGAAACAAACCAGAAAACCACCTCTTAACTAACGTAGGCTTTCTGAACCACTGCAACGTGTCTTAGCTCTCCGTTAGGCAGCCCCCTTTAATAATTTTTGGGTGGAAGCTGACCAATAATATATGGACTAATAATGTAGGTACTTAGATAGATGTGTGTGTGGATCTGTGGTGGTGGAAAACATAAAAAGAAAAGGGTGGTGGAATGAATAGATGAAATAACCTGCGAGGGAAAAGAATGAAGCATACAAAAGAATGAGTGTTGTGAAGAGTAAAACCGAACTTAAGATGTTGTAGGACTTATACAAAGAGAAAAAGACGAATAAAGGAGATTAAAAGACGGATAAATAATCTAGAATGATTTTGAAGGAAATAAGAAGCTGTTCTTGAATTGGGTAAAAAGAAAGAAACAAGACGTGCAAGGAAAGAACTATGTCATTCAGAATGAACGTGATGAGATGATCTAGGTTAAAACAGTACAGGAGGGCGATGGAGGGAGTATTTTGGGTAATTGTGTGGAGAAAAGTTGAGAATGTAGCAGAACATAGGGGAAATGTTATGAGGGAAATAATTAATGATTCTGAGATGATGCTATGAAACTGTTAAAGAATAGCAAATCTGTTGGAAAGTAAACTGCTAAAGTGTGGGGGTACGGTACTACTTGCCCGAATGTGTGAGTTGTTCAAAGTGTGTGCTGGGATTTCAAGTGTTCATAATGACGGGAAAAAATCTGTCACTTTTCCTTTGTAAAAAGGCAAAAACAGTAAGAGTTAGAGTAAGAAATATAAGACATTTATTTTTTTGAGTATTCCAAGCAAGGTTTTTGAGAGAACTGCTGACAAGATATGGTAAGTGCAATGTTGTTTCACGCACGACAGAGGTTGTAAGGACCAGATATTTGCATTACAACAATTCATTGAGAAATGTATGACAGTAAGGAAGAAAATGAATGATGTATTTGTTTATCTGGAGAAAGCAAGCGATCGTTTGAAAAGGATTACACCACGGAATGTTCTGAGAAAGTTTGGTATGGGTGCGTGGTTAGTAAATGCAATAATGGTGGTGTATGATGTAAATAAAGCGTGCGTTAGGGTGGAAGGGTCTCTAAGTGAATAGTCTGGCATTGAACAGGGTGCTAGACAAAGCTGTGTTATGTCTCCATTGTTGTTTAATGTATTCATTGTAATGTATGCATTAATAAATGTATGAGGGATACTTGTGAGGACGTGGTTGGTGTACAAATGGACGATGCGAATGTGAAAGTGCTTCTATAATAAGCAAATAATGACATTTTAATGACGGAGAGTGAAAGTGACTTGCAGAATGCATTAAACCCTATGAATGTGGTGACAGGCAAAATAGAGAATGGATCTTTGTATAAATGTCTCCAAAACTAAGGTGATAGTTTTGGATAAGGACCGGTCAGGAAATAATTGTCAGCTTGTTGTAGATGAAAAACTGTTAGATCAAATGAATTGTTTTGTGTATCAGGACATAATTTTCTGTAAATATAGAAGTAAGAAGGTGAGATAGACAGGTGGACAGTTGCATCTATAATAGTAATTGGATATAATATGTGGACTATTGCAAATAATGAAGTATTATTATTATTATTAATAATAATATCACCACGTCTTACTAACCGTTCGGGTTATACGCACTAACGCTAATGTGTAATGGTAGGGTGATTGTGAGATGAAATGGAGGATAAATGGAGGACCTACAGTTTAACGTGGAATCAGAACCACGGTGGAGGCCTGGCATATGAAGTAGTATCGAAAGAGGCAAACAGTGGGGATAAAGTGTGTTGACGTAAACAAAGTTTTATGGATGTGAAGCGTGGGTTTATCAGGAGAAATACAAGATGAATGCGGTTAGAATGAGATATCTAATACATGTAAGTGGAAAAACTCATATGGACAGAGCAAGCGTTAATTTAAGGGGGGCACTGGGGTCACGTGCCCCCCTTTAGTGGAATATTTGTTTTTTTAGACTAATGGAAGTGGAGTGTGAGGGCTGTTGCGGTGACCAATAAGGTTGCGAGACCAATGAGATTTTTATGTTGCATCTTATCGCTATGTTGTGGGAGAGTAGAGGTGGGCAGTGGGCAGTGGGCAAGGCAATTGGCAAGAAGGACACGTGGTATGGAAATTATTCCTAGCAGCGCACGTGAATACATCTATACCTCCCTACCCCCTTTTACAATTTATAAATTCGTGCTTGGGACAGAGTCAGTAATGAATGAATGCAGAATAAGTTGGTTTGAAAGGAAAGCCAAGAGGTCAATGTGAAATAAGCGTATTAAATTGGTTTGAGCCTGTTTATAGAATGTGTGTGGATTGAGTGAAGAAGAAAATATATATAGGTAGAGTATGTGGCTCAAAAGGAAGAGGTACAACATGTAATACGTGGCTATATGTTGTATAATGTATGTATGTATGTATGTATGTATGTGTGTGTGTATGTATGTATGTATGTACGTACGTACGTATTAACTATTAATGGGCAGTCATGAGCTTAGTGTTATTAGTATGATACCTATGCAGCACTTTTAGTCATAGTAAATACTTTCTAGTAAAAAGGTTTTTATCAAGTTAGTTTTAAATTTTTATTATTATCACTATAATTACTACTACTACTACTACTACTACTACTACAAATAATAATAATAATAATAATAATAATAATAATAATAATAAACGCTTGTGATATAGTTTAATTACAATTCTAAATTTGTCTATATCTACTGAAAAAACGAACAACAAAATTTTATTCTCAGCACACTTATATAGTATTATATTATTATTATTATTACTATTACACTATTAGAAGTTTGTAATTATAATTTAATTATTATTTATAGTATATAATATGTTTACTTATTTCCGTGTTTTCAGGTAATTTTAGCGCAGTCCTCACAGGTCAAAGCGTTTCGCCAAATAAAACGTTTGGTCATAACATACAAAACGATACATTTTTAAGACAATCTCCTAAAACTACATTACAAGATAATAGCCCAACATTAGATAAAGAATGGTTTAATTCCACATTTGAACACACACCTGTACTTCGGAGCTGGGTTTCCGTAGAGAACATGGCTGAGGTTCACAACAACACAAAAATTGATAAAATTATTAATGATCTCCAAAGCCTCAAGATAAATTCTTGGAGTCAGTCCAATTTAGATGTAAAATGTTCAAGGAAAAGTCTACCAGACACCGAAGTGGAAGCGTTTTCTCTTATTGATGAAAAAATCAATAAAATTGCAATTGAAAACTCTGCAACATTCCCACAAGAATCCAACGATAATAATGGTGATCAGGAAGGTCTGGGAAAATGCAACAATTTGAAAATAGGATATCCGAAAATCTATGAAAGGGAAAATTCAACAAGTGCTCCATGTGAACCTCCCATTAACACACAACCAGATATTAAACATGTAAGCAGTAAAAAAAATAGTGTTGCTAAATATTTCTGTGATATTTTCCCACAGCCCTGTGTTCAATTACCTGAGAAAATGTTAGAGTACAGTACAGAAACATTACCATCGAATGATAGAATACTCCAGAACCTACAACACACAATAGATGGAGATGATGCCAAGGTAAAACATTCTGTGCGGGAAAATTCACAAAACCAATATCAAAAAGGTGTAGCTAAAACATATGCTGAAGAGTCAGAACCATCAATCAATAGGGGAAATACTATTTTGACAAACAGATTATTAGATACACATTTAATTAGTTTAGAAGATCAATATAAAATCAATTCGTGCATTAAAGGCTTAGTGTCATCAACTAAAGATAAGCCTAAAATTGAGAGTGACTTAGTAAAAACTTATGAAAGTACTGTACAAAATAAACAGGAACCCATTTTAGCTTCAAAGGACAGTGATCAATTGCCAGAAAAATCAGTAATATGTACACAAAAGCTTAAAATGGAAGAGATAAAAGAAAAAACAAATTTGCGTTACAAAATTTACAATCTAGAATTTCTTGAAAATAATGAAATAACGCCAAATTCTATGAAAAAGTCAGATGACAATGTGTACTATCAGAAAAGTAAAATCTATTCTGTACATGGTGATATAAATGGTAAAGATAAAGTGGAAGGATTGATATCTCCGATATTATCGGACAAGAATGATATACCAGTTCAAGAAATAGATAATATGTCAAGTTACAAAGATTTTACTTTACCTAGTACTGCTAATATAAATATTAAAGAAAAATATTTGTCTAAAACCTCAACAAAAAGAGATACTAGATTTTATCATCCATTATGTTGTTGTGATTCTGTTTGCACTGTTGAAAATGAAAATAAAGTTACACTTATTCCGGACTATAAAGATTATTTCTCCCCTTTTGAGATTAATAATGCAATGACGTCATCCAACCATGATGAAGAGGACTCTGAAGTGGAAGTTCAAATTATAGAACCTACCTATAACGATAGTGCAGATGAAAGCGATACTGAATTTGAATCATTTCGGAACGAAAAGGCTTTATTCATAAAAGGTCGAAAGAAAGAATTGTGGACGTGTGCTGGTTTACTGGTGGAAGATCGGTTGGACCCATTCAGCCTTAGCCAAGACATTTTTGAATTCAATTCGCTTGACCACATTTCTGACGCCTCATTCGAGGATGTCAACAAAGGAAGCGCAGATAATGAATCACATCAAAATATATCAAATTCAAACGAATATAAATCGGAATTGTATGAAATGCCAATAAATAAAAATCATAAGGGAGAGAATTATTTGGAAAAAATAGAGAAAGAAAACAAATATAGTTTATGTAATGTAGAAACAAAATCAGAGCAAATGAAACTTTCCAAGGAAGATACTTGTGATATTTCTTGTGAGCGAATGTCTTTAGAAAATAAGGATATTCCTGGGATGCGTAAATTAAGCCCTTTAGAATGTGGGGAAAATGCAGCTAGGGTATTAAGCAACGAAAAATCTGATAAACTGGAAGATAATAAATCGGAAAAGAAACAGAAAAAATTGATCAAGAGAAATTGTAAATTTGGCATGAGAATAAGAAAACTATTCTCACAAGCATTTGGCCGTCAATCAAGAGATAAAGCTCCAAACCCCTAAGATTCACCCACAACTGTTTATCCTTTTCTTTATAAGATTATTAAATGACGGTGTATTTTTACGTACCTTTTGAAAATAAAATTTATATCTCATTGTATGAGCGATCTATCTGTTTAATGTAGTTAAGATTAACAAAAAAAAATGTAATTTAATTCCGGAGGACCAGTTTTAGGTACACTAAAACAAAGACGGGAGTTGAACGTACCATGTACCATGTGGAACCTACCTTCGAGGGGTGTCTTTGACTGTAGATTCGGGAATAACTGGGAGCGATGGTCTTGATCCGAGGATGGTCTTCTTAATAATATTAATTTGCGAGAGGAGCTCCCCTAAACACTCACGTTTTAAAAGTACATATTATATTAAATAAAAACACACACAGAGAACATTATTAACCTATTATCTATGAATAGTTGCGCACTAAATAACTTTGCACGGAGTTTTTTATGATTTCATTTTCAAACGAAACATAGCCAGCGAGGTTCACCGAGATGAGATAAAGATTGGATTTCAACGCACACTGTTTAAGGAGTAGTACACGACAGGTGTAAGAGGGTTGACTTGGGAGTTGGAAGAAGGTGTAGGGGTGGCGAATTACGAGAAATCTGCAGGCACGCATAGTTGAGTGAGGGGGAATAGGGGTGGAAATAACCAAGTGAAACTAGTGAATAATTGAATATTCAACACTCATGTTTGATTGAACTTTTATACAAATATATGAAAATTTAATGTGAATTTATTTTTATTAATAATATAGCCCGTTGGATCACATCAAGGGTGCGGATTATAGTTAGATCAGGTTGTGTTTCCAGATTTTAGTTTATAACGAGAAACCACAAAATGAATAAAAGCAACTATAGCTGCACCGTAAGCTCCGTCAGTAGATAATTTCTAAACAATTTGGGTATAGATAATTTATCGTGAAGTCTAACACATTCTAAACGAGTCAATCATTTTTATGATTGACTTATGCTTAGTATATTAATTATATTGACCGGTAATTATGAATTAATTCGTTCATGTAGGTTGTAGGGTTTGCACCAACTACTACTTGGGGTGTACAAGGGGATTATTTAAACCAGATGGATAAAATGATTAGAATAACAAAAATAGATTTATTATAACAAAAAATAAAAGATATGATTGATTACATTAGATATACAAAAACATAAGATAGAAGTTTCAAATTAATACTGTCTTGTCGCAACACGGGCCAGATCAAATGCAGTGGCTTGAAGAGCAATGTTCATTAACAAAACAGCTGGACTGACGCCCGGCTATGGTCAGGTGATTCTAAAAGAAAACCGTGAGGTAATTACAAACAAAAGCTAACTGAAAATCATATACAGATAGTATTATTAACACATTTATAATTTAAACTAGCTTGCTTGATTAGGACAAATGAAAATTCTTTAAGAGATATAGTATAATGAATAGCAATAGAAAGGCTATTTGATTACATAGGTAGATGGCTAACATACAGGTGTCTACACACAATAGTACTATGTCCGGTCCTTTCCTTATTGATACTGTCAGAGCATTCAATAGTACATGTATCTACCCACTCCCTGAGGGTTCAACACTAATATAATTTATACAAGACTAATACTCAGCCAATAGGTGCCAAAAATAGGCAAAGAGAAAATGGTATTATCCGTGCGTACCCCATATAGAAACAAGTGGTGTTCCACGCTTTACCCACCCAAGCTAATACCACACGCGAGGCGTAGAAACAAGAATAATTCAATACATTGAACACACTAACCCAACTGGGTCCTAAAAATAGGATATACAACTTGGCTGTAGCCATAAAAACAACTGTGTAATTCTAAGGACACAAAAGAGAAATATCGTGCTCACTGAGAATAGCAACCATTTGGACTAAGTCCTCATTACATCTGGAGCTCAAGGCTCCCATATCGAGGCTATATCATATGGATAAGGGAAAAACATAGTCTCTTGAACCAATATAACAAGTCTGAGCAACACTAGAGTTACTGTGACTACATCAACAGAGTTGTAATAATACAAAACCAAAATCTAGTAATTCTGACTGAAACAAGAAGTCAAAATAATTGTAATAGTTGCCTTGACTATACTAAGTCTGGAATAAACCATAAGTCCGGACTTATTAAATAAACAGTTTCTAATCTTTTAACTAAACAATAAGTTAGATGGACGTCACCTCAATACTTATGAAATAGGAGAGTATATTCCTTGGTGGCACGGTGGTGAGAACCACGTCCAACACATCATGGTCACCAGTTCCTTCGTGAAGAGAATTTTTTCCTCGGAGGTGCGGTGGTGAGCAACATGCCCAATACTGCATGGACAACGGTCCTTTCGTAAAGAGAGGTTTTCCTCAGAGGCACTGCGGTGAGTACCACGCCCAATACTGCATGGCCACCGGTTCCTTCGTGAAAAGAGGTTTTCCTAAGTAGCACAGCGGTGATAACCATGCCCTATACTCCATGGCCTCTGGTCCCTTCGTGGAGAGAAGTTCCTTCTTCAATGACGTGACGTGATGGAATAATAATTTGTGAATGCTATTTCTAACCTTAACGCCTAACCTATAGGGTTCATATTAAAAAAAAGTCAACCAAAAGAAAGATTTTGCTGAGTGAGTGATGAATATTAGAAAAAGCTGGGCTAAAAATAAACAATACCCAGCACACGCAATTAGGATCAATAGCGGGACCCATCCCCACGGCAAACCTCAACAATATATAACTATAAACAAGAATATAACTATACCCCTAATTCGATTACCAGACAACAATTTAGCTAAGGATGAAATGTGTAAAAAGAGTAAGTAGAAAAATTAACGACAAGGTATGTTTATTAGATATTCAAAAGATATGAATAACAATTAATTTTTAAATAAATAATCCAAAGAAAGGATAAAGGTATACAATATTCTTAAATGTATAAGTGATTGCCATCACTAATTACGTTGACAAAATTAACAGTTAGGCAAAAATAACAATATAAGACTCATCAATTTAACCTCTGCCAAATTCTCATGCTCTTTACAAAAATCGTTAAAATTATTTATGTCAGTATCCTTCCATCTCTCCGTCCCGTTTAAAGGGAAAATATACTTAGACCTAAAATTATCAGATTTCTTACGTTGGCACTAACTAGAGCAATCCACATTTAAATTGCCAACACTTAAGAAACTACCAACCATAAATTAAATTATTAAGGCGGCTACTGCTTACCTCTTACTAGCGCTGATGGCGCCCGATACATTAAGTTCATATGTAAACACAGTCCACAGAACGCGGAATGATGGGATGACGAGGGGAGGAAAACCAAAGAACATAAACAAGGAGGGGGGTGTTCTACAAGCTTCTATACTGGAGTCGAAACAAAACTTGGCACTGGCGAAGAGTATCTTCTTCCCAACCAAAGATCTTTGGTTAGGAGAATTCTCTGGGAATTGAATAGGCGTGGTCTTAGTATTTCGTGGTCAGTCGTCTTGTTCAGGCGTGTGTGTTTCGATGGGCCGGTTGAGTGTGTAGTTGAGCCAGCAGCAGACGGTGTCAGTACAATAGGGTAAGTCCGTTGTTATTGACTTGGTTATGGTTAGCTTGTGGCTAATGCTACATTTGCAAATATGAGGGTACCTATTTTATACCCTTTTTCTGATGAGAAAGGAAGAAATAGAAATAGAGAAAAGACGTGATAGCACAGCTGATGATAAGAGCTTGCGGGGTGTGGAAAAGGGAAGGTTCAAAGATACGCCGCCACGACAGTGGTGCTCGTGGGTCGTGGGAGCGATTCTAACATAGGTTTAGTTCTTTTCTACGACTGAAGGAATAGTAAGTGGATGTGTTTAGGAAGCACCCTACGCTATTCGTGTTCAATATTTTGCTAGAAGGCATGTTGGCATTATCCGATCCCATCCAGCCACTGCGAGTAAGTTTTGAAGCATATTATTTCTGAATGTATTAGCTTTAATTATCTTCTTTGGATTCTACTATTGTAAGCTTAGTATTTTTAAGCATATTTTTACTATTAAAATGACTTGTAGTATTTTCTATTGAGAGCACGTGGTTCATATCCGAGTCTATCCAGTCGTTAACAGTAGGTTTTAAAGGATATTATTATTAAATATTTCAAATCTAATCCTCTTATTTGGATTCTGCCAATATAATTATTATAACTTCGTATTTTAACGTAGCCTAGTTGTGAATAATAATAATAATAATAATAATAATATTTAGCACCGCGTCTTACTACCCGTTAGGGTTATACGCTTTAAGTACTAATTACTCTAATGGATTAGGAATTGGAAAGGTTGAGTTAGAGGAAGTGAACCCGCATTTGCATGGAGGGAGAGTGGAAAACCATTTAGGAAAAACCACCCCCAGTTCACCCGACCGAGATTTGAACCTCGATCTCCCCGTCCTCAGCAGTTGAGCTTAACACGACGAGCGCGTTAGCCAACTACGCCACCGAGGCGGGTCCTAATTGTGTAGGTGTCAACTTTACATGATTGACACGCTACAATGTTAGTCCACGACATATTCGATTATAAAGAGCTATCTTTATTCTAAACAGCATCATCAGAAAACGAAAAACCGAGGGAATATATATTTTGATTCCTCTTTGATAAAATTAGAATATGAAGGACAGTATAATTATAAAAGTTCTTCCCTGCATAACGCCCGATGTAAGTTCTATTATTTTAACATCCCTTCAACATCTCCATCCCATATGTTAATGTACATGATAGTAACTGTCGTTCTTAACATTGGTTTTAGATACAAGAAAGATAGATCAGAACTAATAAAATGAAAGCAGAACGTATGGTATTTACAATAAAAGAGGAACACGGGTCATACCATAATCTGCTGCAACGAGACAGAGAAATCATCATCATCATCATCATGAACAGCTTACAGCCATTTGTTGGGTCTGTTTTGAACATAAGCCTCTCCACCTGCTCCATTCCTCCCACCATCTCTCTCCCTCCCTCCACCTTAGCCCAGTCCTCTCCTCTCTCCTCCACACTCCTCCTCACTCCCTTCAGTCATCTGTTCCTTGGTCTTCCTCTCGGCCTCCTACTCCCCACCCTCATATACACCATCTTTCTGGGCATCCTTTCCCCCTCCATTCTCCTCACATGGTCATACTACCTTAGTCATGCCTTCTCTATCCTGTCTTGGACCAGCTATTCCTTCACTATTCCTCTTACTCTATCATTTCTCATCCTGTTGAATTTTGTCCCACCTATCCTTCTTGGAGATCTCATTCTCTCGCCTGTGTTCTGTTTTATTCTGTTCCTTCACTACCCACGTTTCTGTAACGTACGCCATTGGTTGGTAATCACATTCTTGCGCTTGTACAGTAGACAGATCGCTTGGCTCAGGTTGAATTGTAGTGGAACTGCTCAGAAGGGAGTGGGAGTTGTGCAACGACACTTCCCTAAATAAAATAAAGGGAGAAAAGAAGGATAGGACACTGAGAGGTACATTTTGTCGGTAAAGTTGAAAAGAGCTAAAAACTACTATTTAATTTCTTTCCTTTGTTTGTGCGCGCGATACAAGCCTAACTGACAGGAGGGAGAAGCCAAGAGCTCCTGGAGCCTTATTCTCAGGTTCCCCTATTTGTGTACATTCAATCAAGGTTAAGAAAAGTAGAACTGAAATGACCGATAAGACGTGGTTCAATCGAGGTAATACAAGGAGTTGGCCAAGGGGAATGGTCCCTCTTATTTAAAATGTACACTCTTGTGTTTCAACTGTGGGAGGTCTCCGTTTATAAATGTAGCATCAATATATTTTCAAGTGTACTTACTAACACTTGTTCAAATTATATTATATCTGCGTGTATTCTGTTGAGTGTTAATTTGTGAACTCAACGGTGTAATATTTTAAAATATACAAAATAAACTGGCCCATTCAAACTTTAGTCAATGACATTTGCCATGTGTGTACAATTATTCAACGACCAGATATAATGCTCAAAAATAAGTGCAACAACACATAAATATATGCTTATTAAAGGAAAGAAACAATAAACCTGAAAGAAAAACAAGTCTTAAGAGAGGAATAATAAGATTAGATTTTTTTCAATTTAATTATATTTATTGAAGGGGTAAACCCGATTGCAAGATACTAATAATTAGCTGGCCTGTCTGTAGATTCCGTTACATCATAGTAGGAATGGTTAATTTGCTAGTGGAGGATAAAGAGGAAGAGAAAAATGGTTGAGGAAGGCCTAACTTAGAGTGTGTGTATACACTATATAAACTATATTTTTGTATGTAGATACTATATCTTTATGTATCATTCTACTGTGAATGTGCTGAATGTAATGAGTTTGCACAGATGCCGGTGATTCTACAAAGCCTAGTTCATTTGGGGAATATACAAAATATATTTACTTTTTCACAATCTCGCTGAATGTTTTACAAAATCACTGGTATGTTTATAAAATTACCCCCAGGTTCTTCAACATACATTAGGTATTTTATCACATCACTGATAAATAAAGATAATACAGTTCATAAAACATACTTTTTCCATACTGCATTGGGAGATTTATCAAATCATTGGTAAATGTAGATAATTCCTAATACTGATAAATTGACCATTGCTTTTGGTAATTATATACATTCACCAGTAGGTTCTTTAAATAATTAATCCATCAAACTCTCAGTAATATATACCGAGTGTTCGTTTGAAAACGTTACCCTGAAATATCACGAAAACAATATATTTCGGAGAAAAAAGGTTTAAACATAAGTGGTTTGGTTCTGAGGGGGAAGTAAGGCTTGTATGACCTTGGGTGGTGTTGCTAAGGTGATTGATTTGAATTTGATTGAGAGATAAATATCTAATATTTTGCATGAGTAGACATTTTTGGTGAGATCCTACCTGCTGCTGAAGAAGAAGTAACCCAAATAGGCCTACCTGGGGTTGTGCTGGGATGATGTTGGTGGATTCTGATCAGACGCACAGGATGAGAATGGGGTTATTTCAATTAACGAAAGAGAGTACAAAACATGAAAAGAGACTGAGAAGTTGAGCCGTGGTGGTGACGCACATCCAACTTTGAGAAAAACACTAAAACCCCTCATAAAAGCACAAGAGAGCAAAATATACCACACTTACAAAACTAAATTAATGAAAAATGGCGGTAGACAGAAATATGTGATAGTTATATAAAATAATAATGAACTAATATAAAAATATTTAATTAAGTAAACAATAATTAAATTTATATTAAAATAATAAAACACAATTATATAGAGATTAAAGAGTGACGTTAAGGTCACGTTGATATTTTTAAATGAGACTCTCTAGTTTTTATTACATTTTCTTGTAAACATAGCTCGTGAAGATACAAGTGTTTGTGTGCTGTTTGTTCACACACGCGTGTTTGTTCACGTTTATGTGTAGTTTTTTAAACAGTTATTGAGAAAATCACATTTTTAAATTTAACTTTAAAATAGTATTTTGAAATACTCTCCATTTCGAAATAAGCAATGATATAGTCTATTTTTTAGTTCAATTCTGACGTTTCGTAGGGTTGCTTTTGTAATAATTCTATTGTAATGAAAAAATAACCGAAAACGTGTGTAATATAATTTATATAGTTTTTCTGGTTTAATATCAGTGTCTTCTGAATCTTGTTTACATAAATAACAATAATTAACATCAAGATGTATAAAAATTGTGTTTTTGTTCGGCGCCACTTCTAGTATCTAGGAGAAAAAATAATAATCAAAAAGAAAAACATCTACCTCGACTAATTCAGACAGGGGCACGACGACTCTCAATACTCGAGGCCACTGGGGAATACTTCAAATAAAACATGAGCAATTTAGATTTTAAAAAATGGATTTTTGAAATAAAAATGTAATTTAGACTACAATAAAAAAATAAATGTATAAAATAGACAATTGTTGGAAATTTTGTGGATTCATTATTGTTTCCCTTGTTACCACATTCCAATCCTATCTATGTAATTCCGGATAGTTATAATTCCAATCTAACAAAGTATAAAATAGTATTGTTGAAACCAAAAAGAAGAGAAAAAATATATAATCAATAAAATTAATAATTATACATAAAATAAAATGTTACTTAATTCTCTGCGTTAGTCTGTCTTTCTGAAAGTTCGTAAATGAATTCTGATTTTGATAGGAGAAAAAAATCCCATGACTTTAAAGTTGAAGAGTTGGTTTGACCTCACCCATGAATGAGTCCATATTGAAACACCAACTTCAGAAATTTGTTTCACTTTAATAATGCAAATTCTTCTACAATTCAAACGAAAATAAAAAGTATAGTTATTGCACACACACTTAGCTTTCCATTTTTACTACTTATACTTTAATTTACAACCGTTAATTCACTTTAAAATAATTTGAACTAGTAGCTCCACAGATTTGGCTCCATGATAGATCAGCACCAAGGAAGAAGACCCAGTCTCCTTCAGGAAGTCTTCCGAAAATAAGATTTAAAAATGTTCTATTCTTTACTTCCAGGTCCAAAGAGAAAACTGATTTAATAAAACAAAATATAAAATGTTGGCTATGGACTAGGAATAAAAATCAATACGATGCAAGTTTAATATACATATTAAAATATATATCCCAATGAAGGTGAACAATGTTTTCATAAAAGAATTAAATGTTTATGTCTATCTGTCAAAATTGAGTTATTTACATCGAGCCTTGTTTCCTCTTTTTTCTTCTTTTACAATCACGAGATCCACTACTCACTTTTTTGACAGATTTGCACATGGGTTGAAATAAAACATGGCTGACGTTCATTATAAATAAGTCAACAAACTTCTTAAAAGGATAGTTAATATGTTTAATAAAAGGTAAGTGTTCTTCCTTAAATTAAAATTCCTTATTTAAATTATTTAAAACGAAGTTATATGTTGTTCCTTCCGTCCTTTTATTTTTATGAATGGCTGTAAATAGTGTTATTAGTCAGGCCGGGGACACAGCGGCCGAACTTTGAAGTCCTTAATTTCATACGAAAATAAATTGGAAACTATTCACAAAAATTATAAAAATATAGGGAAATACAAGTTAGGGTGGCAAATTACGTCACACTATATGCCATTTATTCTATTTTTTGACTATTTAATATTTGCTGGTGTATTCTAATAAATAGTGGACTTTAAATGTCCCTATAACAAAATCTAGAGGTGTTGAATCAGGTGACCACGCTAGACACTCAATTGGTCCTCTTTTACTAATACTTTGTCCATTAAATCTGTTGTCTAACCATTGATGAACCAGCAGTGTATGGTAAGGGTGGCTCTATTTCGCTGAAAATGTAAAATATCTTCATTAAGCTTCATGTTTCCATGATGGTCTAGTTTATTTTCTAGATCGTGCACTATGAGAGGGTCAATAGCTTCTTCAAGCATTTCCAAATATTTTCTACCCCTCAAATTGCCATCAATAAATATTGTACCATTAATCGTGTTACCTAATAGACCTGCCCAAACCTTTATCTTTTCTGGCCATTTTGTATGTCTGTACCATGGCCTCATATGAAGAGCGGCAAATATAAATGTGGTTACCGTCACTGATCACACTAATAAAGATAGAAGTGAGACAAAAACAACAATAAATGACTCCTCAATTTAACCTCAGCCTAGTTGCCAATGTTCATCACAATATTTTCATTTCCCCGTCCCGTAAAAAGGGAAAATATACTTAACCCTAACATTATGTTGGCGTAAGTTAGATAAATCCATATTTAATTTGTCAACACATAACAAATTACCAACCATAACTTAGTTGTTAAGGCGGCGATCACTTGACCTATTTTATGCGCTGATTGTGCCTGGTATGTTAAGTTCATTATAGTTAAACATTAATAGAACTACTCTATAGACGGTATCTAAAAACATTAAAGTTCAATATGATAAAGATAAACCTTATGCCTCACAAGGAGTAATAATATTAACAGAATTTCTAGATACAGTCAACTCTCGATTCTACGACCTTTCACGGTTCCCTGGAAAAGGGTCGTTATTGGAATTTCAACATATTTTGTTCCACCCCTGACCTTCATACGAAAAAATTGCATTTTTTAGACAACACGTGAAAAAGTAAATAAAATAAAACCTAC